>SNQJ01S0193098.1:0-12302 GCA_010110895.2 Picea sitchensis | reverse complement strand
TCATGAATATACTTTTTCAACAAAGAAACATGAAATACATTATGAATTCTTAGATTAGTTGGAAGTGCAAGCTGATATGCTACGGGTCCAATTTGAGCTAGTATCTCGAAGGGCCCACATAGCCTGGGTTCCATATTGGCATAGTTCCCCAACTTCAGTGAGCTTTTTCGGGCTTTGTCCTTCAAATAAAAATGGTCTCCCACTTGAAATTCCAAGTGTCTTCTTTTCTGATCTGCATAGCTCTTCTGTCTGTGTTGTGCTTCTTTCAAGTTTTGTTGTACCTTCCTTACCATGTTCTCCATTTCTTGGAGCATCTCTGGTCAACTTAGCCAAAGTTTGGTACCCATTGTTATATGCAAATTCTACCAAGTGTAGGTAGTCTTCCCACTTGTTCAGCTTTGTTCTTACATACATGCAGAGAATATCCTCTATGATTTGGTTTGTCCTTTCGGTCTTTCCATTTGTTTATGGATGATAACTCATACTGAAATTCAAATTAGTATTTAGCCCTGCAAACAATTCCTTCCAAAAAGCGGATGTGAATTTTACATCTCTATCTGAAATCACCATTTTAGGAATACCATGCAGTCTAAAAATTTCTTTCATGAATATTTCAGCACTATTAATAGCTTTAAAAGTAGAATTTACAGGAATAAAGTGTGCGGACTTACTGAGTTTATCAATTACAACCATGAGTGAACCATTATGTTTCTGAGTTTTAGGAAAACCTGTTATAAAGTCCAGCGATATGGTCTCCCATTTCTATTCTGGTACTGGTAATGGCTGTAATAGGCCGGCTGGATGCTGGTGTTCGGCCTTAACCTGCTAACAATGTTGGCACATAGCCAAGTACTCTGCTATTTCGCTCTTCATGTTAGGCCAGTAAAATAGTTTTCTGAGTGCTGTTATTGTTTTTTGGTAGCCTGGATGGCCTAAATATAGTTTCTTATGCACTTCATCTAAAATAGTTAATTTTAGCTTTGCTGAATCTGGTATGTAAACTCTGTTTTTAAATCTTAATAGTCCCTTCTTGTCAATACTTATATCTGGTTTATCTAATTTTGCTATACTATTTTGAATTTCTTCCATCATCTTAGTGTAATTTCCGTCATTAACACCTATCGTTCTTATTCTTTGTTCCAGATCACTTTCTGCCCTGCTGATATTTATCTCAAATAACCCATGTATTCTTCTTCTTAAAGCATCTTCTACTTTATTTTCCTTACCCTTGATATGTTTGACCTCAAAGTTGAATTCGCTCAAGAAGGATAGCACCTTGCTTGTATTGCATTAAGGTCTGGTTGGTTAAACAAATATTTCACTTCGCTATTATCCATCAATAGTAAGAATTTTCTACCCATTATATAGTGTCACCACATTTTTAAGGCATGTATTACTGCTGCCAATTCTAAGTCATGAGTGACATAATTTCGCTCGTGTTCTTTCAATTTCTAGGACTCGTAACAAATCACATGCCCTTCCTGAGTTAGAACACCACCTAGTCCCTCTTTACTTACATCAGCGCATACTGTGAAGTCTTTATTTGGGTCTGCTACCTTCAAAATGGGTGCTGATGTCAATAATTCTTTTAGCTTGTTAAAACTGTCTTGACACTTTTGCGACCAGTTAAACTTGGTCCCTTTCTTTTGTAATGACGTGATAGGGTAGGTTATCTTGGAGAACCCTTCTATAAATATGCAATAATATCTGGTGATTCCCATGAATGACCAGATGTTTGCCACATCCTTAGGTACTGGCCATTCCATAATGGCTTTTATCTTTTCCGGGTCTACGGTGATACCTTCCGAGGAAATGACATGTCCTAAATATTGTATTTCTTTTTGATAAAAATGACATTTGTTGAATTTTGTGTGTAGCTTGTGTTTCCTTAGTGTTTGCAGAACTATTCTTAAGTGTTCATCATGTTCCTCCTCTATTTTGGAATAGACCAGAATATCGTCGATAAATACTACTACGAACTTGTCTAATTACTGGTTGAAAATGTTGTTCATCAAGCACATAAATGTGGCTGGTGCATTAGTGAGTCTGAAAGGTATGACTACAAACTCGTAGTGTCCGTATCTTATTCGAAAAGCTGTTTTTTTTATGTCCTGGTCCTTTATCCTATCATGATGATAATCGGATCATAAATCCAATTTTGAGAAGATCTTGGCCCCACCAACTTGATCGAACAGATCATTTATCCTTGGTAAGGGGTATTTGTTCTTAATGGTCACTTTGTTTAGTTATCTATAATTGATACATAGTCTTAGAGTACCGTCTTTCTTTTTCACAAAGAGAACTGGTGCTCCCCATGGTGAGACACTTGGTCTGATATACTCTTTGTCCAACAATTCCTGTAATTGTATTTTTAATTCTGTCAGAAATGGGAGTTGGTAGACTCATTGTTAAGGTGCTTTTGATATAGGGGATGATCCGGGTAGTAGGTCCATGGAGAAATCTATTTCTCTCCCTGGAGGCAATTAAGTATCTCCTCTACAAACATGTCTCTGAATTACATGTAGGACAACAAAGTCTTCTAATTTGGGATTATCTTCTTTTTCTAATAGATTAGTCACTTGGATAGTGTAAACTTGACAGCCCTTTCTAATACATTTCTTGAAATGCATCACTGAAACTTTAATGTTTGACACGGGTTTTGGTATGCCTTGGGTTGTTCTAGTAGTGCCAAAATCATCTTTATAGTAAAGTATCTTTGTATAACAATCTAATCTTGCTTTGTGGTGTTCAACCAATCCATCGATAATCATATCATAAGATCCTAGTGGTAGGATGTTGATATTGGTCCTTATATTTTGACAATCTAAAATTTAGGAACTCAAGATCAGAAATAAGTTAACTACCTTTCTTTTAGTTCTTGTTGCTAGTGGTAGAAGCCAAGATTTTGTTGGCTCATATTGTCATTGATACCAATGGTTTGTCATTGATTCAATGGTTTGATTATTTGAGAGATTGTTGGATCATATGTCATTGATGTAAATGGTTTGGTTTGATTGATGTCAAGAAATTGATTGATATGATGCCCTTGATGAGATGATATATGTCAAGTGGAAACCAATTGGTAAGTGGATCATGATATGATGCATTGATGAAGATGGATCAATGAAGTTGTCATTGATACATGATGCATAGTTGATATATATGATGGAGTGATGAATCATTATTGTCTTATCATGGTGGATAAGGTGCACAAATGGATGAACTCAAAGTGGTCCCCCTTATGGTGAAAGAGTATCCCTCCGCGGGAAGGCTTTTCACGAATGAGTTATCTAGAAGAATGGTTGGAGGACCCATACTTGTATGTGGAATAATGAGATGAAGATCAATAGAGTTGTTGGTGAAACTATCCCTAGATGGATGGTTCTTTTCATGCCATTTTCGGTGACATGTGGAATGTCTAATCCCTCACGGTTAGAGTTATGGCCTTATGAAATTGGAGGACCCCCATGGCTTGAAGCCCCCAAGGTCAAAGTAAAAGTGCTTGAAAAAGAAAAGAAATCATTATTTAAATGATAAAGTAAAAGAGTGACAAAAGTAAGATGGATTATTTAAATGATAAAGTAAAAGTGACAAAATCAAGAAGGAATATTTTAAATGATAAAGTATTGGAGAACTTTCTATTCATGTGGAAAGTGGTTAACTTTAAAATAAGGAAAATAGGTTAAGTGACCTAGAAATGGGTTAAGTAATAAAAATGGGTTAAGTGACCTAGAAGATGAGCGATATAAATAAGAAGCTAGGATCTCTTATGAAAATGCACTTTTGGTGAGAATCCCTTGTGTGGATCAATGAAAGAGCTTCTTGTGAACATCTTGTGGAGTATTGATGGAGAGATTCTTGTGAGAGCATCCTATTGGTGTGGATCTCTTGAGCATGATTGAAGATATAATCTGAGGAAGAGAGCATGAGAGGATATCATGGATGCATCAAAGTTGACAGTATCGGAGATCTTATTGAGGAAAAAGTTCAGTCCGCGAGAAAACCATATTTCGTGTCCTGTGAGTATGCATTATTATAGGGTGCATGTACACGGGCTGGGTGTGTATATAGAATGGGAATGTACATGTGGGTTGACTGTGTGCATGGAGCGTGGAGTGGATAAATCATGGATATTTTTGTTTGAGGTGGTGCCAAGCTCTTGGATGATGGCCCGGGAGTTCCATATATGTATTCTATGGCCTCGGATCTATCAACGGTTTCTTGGTATGGTTACATTATTGTCTTAATGAATACTATTGTTTGATGTGTTGTGAATGCTATGGAATTCTTGGTATAGCTTCTATGATGTGTGGTTCGGTTTGGTTTATTTGGTTGATGGGTGGCGGCACTCTTGTGATTTATTGACTTATAATTGCTGCAGGTATACTAGTTATTTATACATGATTGAGATAACATTCATACTCATTTGTTGTGGAGCATGAGTAAACTATTATAGATCTTGGATGTGTTGTATTTGGTTGTGGAGTCAGTTTGGGCCCGGTGGAAAGTGATGCGGGTTGTAGGGATCTGAGCATGTTGTTTCGGAAGCATATGTTGTTACATTATACAGCAGCGGCGTTCACCTGCCTTGGTATGATGAAACCAAGGTGCGTGCACATCACGGTACACGCACACTAACGGCAGTCAGCATTACCTATTAACAAATTGATATCATTGAGGATTGTTGCCTCATCTCGATTGGTGTTGAGGGTGCTCTTGTAGAGAGTTGTATTCCTATTGATTGTTGCTGGTAAGCTCAAGGATTGTGATGCGTAATAAAAAGAAAATTGTACATACATCTTGTGTTCTTTGTTCATTGTGGTAATGACTTGGCTGATGATATATTGCCGATATATATTTGTTGATATGTGCTCATCTAACTGGTTATAAATAGAAAACAATGGGTAATGAATAAAATGTTGAATGCTAATTGATGAGTTTTTATGAGAGAGGGAAGTTTGTGGAAAAAAGAGCCCCACTCGATACCCCTAAAGTGTGGTAGGTGTGTCAACAATTGGTATCAGAGGGACTTCACTATAAGCCTTAACAAGCTTGAGGAGATCCCATAGACACACACAAATGGATGATGAAGTTCCAATCCTTGATGAGGAAAACTATTCACTTGGAGAATAGAAGTAAAGAGTGTGTTGAATGAAATGGGAGCAACTATTTGGATGGCAACCATCTGTGGATATGTTACGTTGAAGAAAAAGTCAAAGTTTGTAGCTCAAAGGAAGGAAGGAAAAATGATGCATTGGCTCTCAAGACAATTCTTAGTGGACTCTCAGACCCTATCAAAGATAGCATTAAGGACAATGCACTTCTGCCGAGGATCTATGGCTAAAACTAGAGGAGACATATCAAAGCAAGGGCAGAGAAAGATGAAATTGAAGACCACTCCATCAAGATCATCAAAAGGTAAGAATCATCAAAAACTCTTGAATGCATTATTTCTAAATGTGATTTTGAAAAATTTCAAGTGAAGATAAATAATAAATTGATAATAGCACAAAGGAAGATCTTGAAGACATTTCAAATGAAGGCAAAGAAGTATGTGTTGTTATTTGGCAAAGGAAGATCATGAGGATATTTCAAATGAAGGTGAAGACTGCTCTAAAGCCCTTGATTGCAATGGCGATGATGAATTTTTTCTCTACAAGTGAAGAAGAGATGTAGATATAGTTTGTGTAAGGTTTGATGGGTATTTATCCCATGAAAGAATAGAAGGAAATCTATAAAACTTCAAAAGGAAATTGAAGAGGGTTTATACATGTATAGGAGTGATCATTTTTTATACACACTATAACTATCTTTTGGATAACACTAAGAAGTTTTATTAGAGGTCACAAGGCACATCTTGAAGTTAAAAATGACAAAGAACAAGAAGAGAGCAATTAGACTAAATTAGAAGAAAAGGAAGAGAGACCACAAGACTAAAAATAGAAAGAAGATATGAATGTAGAAGAAGAGATTAGTAAAATTTTTGAAACTATTGACCATCTCAAGACCCAAATTGAAGAAGCCAAAGAATAGAGGAACTATTGAAGATTCAAATAAATGAAAGGAAGATTCATGTAGAAAATTAGAAGATGAAATTTGAAATTGTTGCACCCTTAGAAGGGTAGAGGATCAAACAAATTCTTGAATAGCTCCCGCGAATCTTGGATGAGATCTATTCTTGAATAGCTCACGAATCTTGGATGAGATCTTGGAAAGTCAAAGACCATCATGTGATAAATCAAGTCTTGGATATAAAGGAGAAGATACACATGCTGAAGCAAGCACCTCAAAGAAGCATGAGGTAAGTCCATCAAAGAAAGAAGACAATATTGCAAAGAAACCAGCTACACAAGGCAAAGAAGCCATCAATAAGCCATTTTTGGGACACCAAAGCAAAGGTATGAAAGTGTTTATCATGGGCATTTTTATTCATGTAATGGATATGGTCACAAAGATTTTGAATGTAGATATTATGAAAGGATATATAATGGGAGATTCTATAACACCATGAGGTGTTGGAGATGTGATCAAGTAGGACACAGTGCTGTTCATTGTAACACTATGAGATGCTACAGCTGTAGTGGATTTGGCCACAAATCCCATGAGTGCTGAAACACAAGAAGAAATACCATGATGAGGACTTCACATAGCATGGCTAGAAGAAGGAATGAAGTAAGAAAGGGGGATATCTTTGAAAAGATGGATGCTCAGAGCTCAAGTTCTGAGGAGAAGGGTCATCTACAAAAGTGGGTGAAGAAGACAGAGAAGCCAGATCAGAATGAAAGATTGAAGGGAAGTTCAAAAGTGTCATCTACTAAGGCACACGTAGGTAACAATGGTGACAGTCGCATGTACACTCGTGCTTACCTTGAATAGGTTGCATACACACATGCTCAGTTATGCAACAAACTGCGTGTATGCTGAAAGGCCTTGGGAAAAGGCAAATGCACATGACTTGGAGTTTGATGTGATGGTATAAATCTGTATTCCAAGGTCTAACATTGTTTATTGCAGGTGTTGTTCCAGAGTCTGTACTTAAGGCTTTTAAAAATTACAACGTCTAGGCATCCAAAAGTTAGTAAGATGTAAAAGGGAGGAGGGTATACTTTTGGGAAATGAAGCTAGGGTTGATTTCTAGGTTGTCGCTGTCTGGCTTCCAACTGTACCTGGATGTTTATATCCCTTTCAATTGCAGCCCATGAACATTCAATTTCTACCCGGGTGTTAGCCATTTTAAGTATGGTGTCGAAGAGATTTAAAGCGATATGGGTTTGATCTGTCAAACTGGGTTCAATATTGGGTTGTCTTACAACAGGGACAATCATAGAGGAACAAAAAATTTAAAGAAATCCAAAAGTTTTTATGTTGTATCAATTTGATTTTATAAGAGAGAACTTTAGAAATCAATATTAAAAGAAAATTACAAACCAAAGGCCTTTTTCTGTAACTGTGTTATATTGAAATAAATGGTGTATGAATTATGGAGAAAAACATTAAGCTGTCTATAGAATAAGGCTCCTATCGAGGGAGAATCTCGCTCTGTAAATAGAAGAAGAAAATAAGATAAGAAATGATCCGATGAAGCATAAAATATGACAACCTAAAGATTCACAGGTCTTGTACCTTCTAGTAAGATGATACAGAGGAAAAACTGTAAACAATAGATAGCTAAATATTAATCACTGTAGTAGAAGTTTTACTAAATTGCAATGCGCCATTCATCAAGTATATATAAGTGAAATAAAAATGAATAGGAAATAACAGAGACAACAAACTCATAAAACAATAGTGACGGAATTAGGAATCTTCGGATTGATTTGTATTAATTCTCCAAAAGAGATAGTCTCTATTACAAGTAATCAAAAAGGTCCAGCCCCTTTTTTTCTTTCTTCAAAATGTATATTTATACAAATTTTTATGCGCTGGAATCTCAATAGTTCCAGAGGTTTTTGGTTACAATCAAAGGAGTCGAAACATTTCGTTTCTTTATCTCTGTTCTCATATGGTACCCAAAACCTACCTCTTCGCATGCTCCTTGCAGATAACACACTTTTCCACCAGCTGTGATATCAACTTATATGGATATTCTTGATTATTTGCCTAAAAAATATAGCAGTCTTTCATCAATAGCGACAGCTTTCCTTCCATCTATTGATCTTTGGCATTGATAGAGCATAACATTATACTCGGTTTAATTATCCATTTGTCTATTTTCACTATGTCTGTTTGAGTTACTTGTGATATTTCAGCTAATTCTCTTTCTTCATTTTCCTTGATATTTAGCATATATTTAGCTGTATTGATCTGACCCAGTATCTCCATGCCACTTTCACCATAGGAACCCAAACAAATCTCACTTAACAAACTGAAAATTTCTTTGCAAGATTTCCTTAGCTTCATAGCTTGTTGTTTTCCTTTGGATATATTTCACTCCCATTCTTTCAACAAGATATTACCCCTGGTCTGGTCTGTGATGTGAAAACTAGAACTACTGCTTGTTTCCCTTCTCATTGTGGCTATAATAGCCTCCTGGAACGCCACCCGAGTTGCTCCGACATCCCTTTCTTTAAGAGAGAGGTTTTCCAATACTTGATAAATGATTTGGAAGCCGCTTTGAATTGTTTCTACTTTAACGAGCAGACCCTGCTATGCCACCAATAACCTTTTTCCGATCTCTATTGCCTGGGATTGAAATATATCGATATCGATTACCTGGCTTTCGACGAATTCTAGTTTGGCCCGAAGCTGGTCTATCAATTCTCCCTACTGGCTTATCTGAGTTTGACTCGTCTGAACCTTCAACTATGTCTGTTCGAGATCGACTTTAAGCCGCTCAATTTCTTTTTGATCTTCTATTCTTACTTGCTCTAAAGTCACACTTGCCTGATCTTTAGTAGTAGCTTCTGTTGTAGCTAGTTTAGCCTCTAGTGTCTTGATCAAATGATTTTTTTGTTTTAGCTGATCTTTTAGGGTCCCGACTGAATACTGGTTCTCCATGGCGAAAGCACCCAATGTTCCTGCTATTTGCATCGTGAATTCTACTTTCTTCATATTTCTCCCATCAATTAAAATTTTAAATTTCTTAGAGACAGTACTTGCCTCTTGGTAGAGTTATTGTCTCACAACCACTTTCCTCTTCTTATCAAAGAAGAATTCATTCGAAGGTAGCTCTTCTACTGGTATAGGTGTCAATTTTTCACCCAAAATCCAACCTGCGTCCGGGATTTCCTTTGCAGACTTTAGGGGGGTAATGGAAGCGATGGGATTGCTGACCTGTTTAGAAGATTTCCTGGGAGTAATGACTGAAGTTGGCTCACTTGGAGGACTGGAAGCCTTGGCTTCTTGTTTCGGGCCCCCAACTTGCTCTTCTTTATCCTGCTATTCTTCTTGGTCAGGTGCTGAACCTTTAGAGGCTCCGGCTTCTATTTGCTGCTCCTCTGCTATCATCAGATTTTCACCCCGTAATACTGGAGGAAGGAAACTCCGCCTATGCTCTTGGAATCTCACAACATCGGCCCTCTCTTCGGGCAACATGTCTTGTATTCGAGCCAAAACCTCATCATAAGATTTCTTGCCTCGGAAAATATCATCATGAGGCGAATTCTCGTGCTCAAGTCTTTTAAGGCCATAGCTGGCCAAATGATTACTCACGACCCTGTGTGGATCGTGTTTCTTGAATTCGATGTGAACCAACTTTATATCTTCTAGGGCTGTTGCCTCAGTCTTTGCATGCCTGAAGTCTAATAATGAATAGGTGTTTAAATGAATAGGAAAACGTGGCCATACATTTTTTTGAAAACCCTTTCAGTTCTTTACTTATACCACCGATTACAGTTTGCCTGATGATCTCGCGACAAGCCAACCTGTCGGGTATAAGTAAGGGTAAAGCATGAGGAGGGATGGAAGCGCCGAAAACCCTGATGTATGAAAATTCTTTCTCCATGTACCAATCATCCACTCTACTTAAATTTGCCGTGATGCTATCCGATATCTTGGGTGGCAGAATACCAAATATGGCAACATGCATCGGTACCATTACCCAGTTGAGGATTTCGTATACGAAATCTAAAGCCTTGTCCTCCCAAATATTAGAATGGTATACATGGACTGGATTAGCATATGATGGATTCCAGCTCCAATTCATCAAGGGAAAAGGCGTCATGGAACATACTGTGTCCATGAGATATGCGGACATACAAAATGAAGCATCTTTCCTGCTCTCTTTCTGCGTCTAGTATTCTGTAATCTGACTGTTCAGGCTATCTGATAACATTTTGGCCCAGTCAAAAGAAGATCCTTCTGCTACTGAGTATATCAAGGGTACCCATGGGAGGAAAAAATGCATGGTGTCTTCCCTCCTGTACAATCTACAGGTCATCATTGCTACGTATTTGAACTGTGGTTCCAAAGAAGATATGGAATAAATCCCATTACTGTCTGCCCTGAACTTCGTTGGGTGTGAGACCCAATCCTTGATCAAATCAGATAAAAATTTTGTGTATTGCTCACATTCCTTCTGTTTAAAACCCTCTAGAAACTCTGCATTGTATGTGAAGTATGACGTGGGTGGTAACTTGTACATTGCCTATAAGTTTTCTGGTCTAAAGGTCCCAACAATGACCTTCTGCTCATTGATGATGGTTCTGGTAGGGATGTCTACGTGATCTAGCACCCATCGGATCATGTCATAGTAAGGAAGAAGGCATGGCCTGGCCACTACTTTGTGCATCTTTGCATGGATCACGATCTTTTATTTGGTAGTCATGTCGTCTTTCTCGTTGTCACTGGAATCGTTCGAACAGTTCACCACATCTGATTGCAAAACCTCTGAGATGTATGACCAGGTTTACACGGAATCAATGCTCCGAGGTGAAGTATCTGAAACATTATCAAAACCTTGTCCTGAAACCTTAGCGCTTGCCTTCGATGCTTTTTGCGGGGCCATGACAGGGTATTGTAACTTAGCTCTTCTACAATAAAAATGTGTATACATATAGAAGTTAGTTTACTGAGAAAAACTTCTCTATGCAGGATAGAAATGAACTTTATGAATAAAATAGGAAGCAAAAGATCTATATCTTCGAACATTTAACATATCGATGTCCTTACGAACAGAACGGTCCAATCATATTTAGATAGAGATTTTGGTAATAAAAACCATATCCTTACTTTGTCGTTTCGCCTTATTTCCAATTAATGCCATAAATTTCGACGGTTCGTAGCACAAGCTGGTGCAAGGAACATTTGAAAATACCTCATAAACTGTGCACGGTTATTATTTGTATTAAACATTGATTATGCTGGCTTGGCTTCCTTAATTAGGATTTAAATCAACATTTCGGCGTTCGCCATATTGGGGATTTTAACTCTAACCTTTCGAGCCTCTAAAACCCGAGATTGCGATGATTAGATTTAATTTTAAGCAAGGATGTAACTAGGATTAAGTGTTTTAATTGATTATGCTTTAATTTAAATCGCGACTTCGCGGCTCGGGACTTCGAAGGTATAGCTTTCGGGAGGAATGTATGCCGAGTAGCGAAATCCTGAGAAACTTAAATGATGGTCAAAACTAAACAACCCTGATTCTAACTTGGGTTACTTAGGTAAAAGTTTCATGGCTTCGTGTTTCAGAGTTTTAGTGGTAATGTTTTAGGAGAGAGTGAACGCCGAGACGCAAAATCCTGACAGCACTTGACTGGGGCTTACATGGCCTTACTCTTACCTTTCACCTGAGGTAAGATTTTTAAAACTTTTCGCGACCTCACACATTGGGGTTTGTAAATATTTTGACTTGTAACTCCCGAAAAGAGAAATTTCGAGGTACAAAAAGAAACAACCTTCGTTTAACGATAAAAGTGGTAACTTATGAAACATCACATCCCCCACTATTTCGCATGTTGAGACTACTAAAATTTTCAGTAGGTGAATGTCACGAAGCGAAAAGGAACTTAAGAACCGACATTTGACTTCTTTTTTTTTTAAATAGATTTGAACCAAACAAAAAGGGCAACTCCAACAACAGGTTCTGACATTGTTTGCTACAGGTTTTCATGGTGAGATCACACAATGGTATAATAACAATAAATATTGGGTGCATGGCACTAACCCAAGAGTATGGATTGATGCTGATTTGTTGGGATTAATGATTTTGTGATGATGGTGATGTACCTGGTTGGTATATCCTATGATGTATTATTGGAATCATATGTTGATATCATGGTGCATGCATTTTTCATATGGATTGGGCTACTTGTTGAGACATACGGTTGGATGATTGGCACATGTTTTATGGAGGACTTGGC
>SNQJ01S0193097.1:0-17794 GCA_010110895.2 Picea sitchensis | reverse complement strand
TCACTTGACTCTTCGAGGGGGAATCCATTATATCTAACTACCCATTTATTATATCTAACTATCATAGTGGGCCTTATTTAATAATATAGTGGACCTAGTCCACCTTACATTGAATGGCCTCCACTATTATCACTATGGGCCCTCTAGGCCCCCCCACTACCTCTCTAGCTACCTTACAGATTGTGAGGCTACATGACATGCCTAAGAGGATCATATCCGATCAAGGATTGGTGTTTACTAGATGATTTTGGACTAGTTTCCAAGAAGCCTTGGGAACCTAACTTAACTTTAGTACTGCGTATCACCCAGAGATAGACGGTAAGACCAAATGAACAAACCAAATATTGGAGGGCATGTTTTGCATGTATGTTATGGACCAACAAAAGCATTGGGAAGAATTCTTGCCACTAGTAGAAATTGCATATAACAACAATTATCAAAGGACCATTAAGATGGGGCCTTTCGAGATTCTTTGTGGGTTACTATTTTAGATTCCTTGAGTTGGGATCAGCTCGAGGATAGGGTCCTGGTGGGATCGGAAGCGATCCAAGAAACAGAAGAACAATGCAAACTATAAGATAAGGGATCAAGGAAGCATAGGATCGGCAGAAGATTTATGTTGATGCTCATTGTCGACCGTAGTTATGAAGTTGGCGATTGAGTCTTCTTGCAGGTGAAACCGCATAAGAGTTTGATCAAGTTTGGAAAGGGTGCTAAACTATCTCCTAGGTTCATGGGATCCTGTGAGATTGTGGAAAAGAGAGGCTCGTGGCCTATTGACTAGCCTTTCTTGATTATTTGAGGCATATGCATGATGTTTTTCATGTATCTATTTGAGACATTATATGTGACCCTACACATGTTTTTACTTTAGTACCTTGCAGGTATCGGATGAGGGTGCGCTCATGACTGATCCAATCTGCATCCTGGACCATCACATTCAACAGATACAACATCAAACAACAGATCAGGTCAAGGTCCAGTGGGACAAATATAGTCTGCACTCGGCAACCTCCGAGGATGAATATGTTATGCACCAGCAGTTTCCATTTTTTTTTATGGATAGACTTATGATACTGTGATACACTTTATTTTTACACTTATATACTGTGAAAATTTGGGATGAATTTCAAAACAAGAGGGGGTGTATGTAACATCTCTCTCTTGCCTGCACTAAGAGAACTTATTCTTTGAGGACACTTGCTTGCAAGTGATCCATATTATTATACTATTGGTCGTTTGATTATGATTATGAGGCATTATGGATATGATGATATGTTATTTTTTTGTATTGACCTAGACAGGTGCTATTGACTAGGTTCTCCTGAGTGTGTAGGACTTTGTACCTCGAGGATACAGAGGCATCGATGAAACCCTTTGGAATCCAGTTTGAGTCAGGGAGTGGACTATTGGGGTTTGATTGTTGTTGATATGACATATGTACATATAATTAGATGTTATGATGATTGATTATTATTGTTGACATGATTCATTGATGATGCAGGCTGACGATAACTTACCGACCAGACTCACATGTGGAGTAGAGGGGTCATGCACAACCACCAAAGACTTTGAGGAAGAGGTGTGGACAACAGCCCTACCACAATGTACTAGCACTCCCTCTGTGGCTTGAACTATAGGTTAACGATTACCTAGCTGGAGAATACCCACAATGTCGTGAGGGCAGACTGTGACAGTCACTCATGATGATTCTAAGGGGCATGCAATAAGGAAGGGGCCTTATTACTCAGTGGCCCTTAGTCTCCCACAAGATCACCTGGAAGAGTATTGACTCCAGAGGTTTTTGATGTCTACCAAGTGGAACCCTTGGAGCATGTAGTGCGTCCTGAAGGGCATGTCACACAATGAAAATGGAAAGAGTCGAGTGGCACCCTTGGAGCACATAGTGCGTCCTGAAGGGCACGTCACACAATGAAAACTAAAAGAGGCGAGTGGCACCCTTGGAGCATGTAGTGCATCCTGAAGGGCACGTTGTGCAATGAAAACGAAAAGAGGCGAGTGGAACCCTTGGAGCACCTAGTACATCTCGAAGGGCACTTCATGTTTTTAATTGATAAGTGAATAAACCTAGATAGCCTTAGAATGAATGATGTGTCAAGTAAGATTTAAAAAAAAAATCTGTAATAAAAATGTCGCCCAGCCTAGGAAATTAAAATCTAGGTCTAAGTGACACTTGTGGTAAAAAATAACAATCATAGTTAAACATATAACACGAAGGGGGTAACAAATTCAATTAATTTATTAAAATCAAATTATATTGGGGGATTAAAATTTTAAAAGGGAAATGATTGTTTTATCTACTTATGGTAATTAAATTTTTTTAATTAAAAAGGAAAAGGAGAAAGAGGTGGTTTTTCTACACTTGCTAATTTGAGGTTTAGTTAAAACGGGAAAGAGGGAAACTTAAAAAAAATAGGAAACTAAGGGAAAAAGGGGAAACATAAAGAAAAAGGGAAACATAAGGAAAAAGTTGAATGTCTAACTTAGTAACGAATCTTGCATTTAAGAACTTGCTAATTATGAACTCAACTAGGAATTTAGTAAAGGCATAAGTCATTTAAGATGTGTAAGGGAATATTGGGACACCAAGGAGAGATTTTAGGAGTGTTTTAGGTGGGTGAGGGAAATAGGAATAATTAATTAATTAATGAAATTAATTTCTGGTGCAACTAGGGGGATGGGTGACATGTGTATGGGGGAGGTTTTTTTGAATTAAATTAATGAAAATTAAATTAAATGGGAATTTGGGAAAGAAATCACTTAGAAACCCTATAAAAAGGATGGAGGAGGAGGAGTATGGATTTGATCTTTCATGCATAACGTTACGCTGTGGAATTTTTTTCTTGACTGACTTATCTTATGGGAGTTGGGATACCCAGCTCGGGTAACAAGTGGTAGATCGAGCTTGCGAGGTGAGATGGGTTCTAGTTCTTCTTTGTTTTAGTGTGCATGGCCCCTTTGCGGCTCAGAAGGCTCAGGGGGAAGACGATTATCCCTAGCTTTGGCTGGGAGGTACCAGTGAAGTCACATCGGTCAGCAAGCAGGAGATGGACGGATCACTCGTGGGACAACAACTCGGAGCTATCACCATGAGCTACGGTACACATGTGTTTATTTGAATGGTAGATTATTAATTTTCTTGCACTTTCATTACGATACATCTATTGTGCAAAGAAATGTGTTTTACTCAATGTTTTTAATCGAGAACTTAAAGTCATTATCACTTTACGCTTGATGCTTTTGAATTGATTTCCTTGGCAACCCAATCCCTGATTGCTATGACTGTTCTGTTTTGTTTTATTGATTATTATGAAGATATTGTGCTTTATCTTCCATCCTTATCCCTAGATCATCAGTCAATTCCTGAGCAGTCAGCCAAGAGCCGAATCGATGGTCGTCACTTCCATGTTAATAGACCTATAGATTCTAATTCCCTACTTTTCTGTGCATGGATGATGAGAGAAGGATAACGTTGCCCAACCATCTACCCTTACTATATCTGTGTTGATTGATTCATGGCTTAACGATTGGTCTTGCGCTTTCTTGTGATTGATTTCTACTGCATTATGGTTGGTAAATCTCTATGTTTGATTGATGAATCCCAACGCCTTGATCGGTAAATATCAACGTTTTAATATGTTAGTGTTTGCGCTTATTTATGTGTGTCTGCATTTTTGTACCATTCGTTGACAACGAATTCACACTTGTATTAGACTACTAATTTACCATTCCTTGGTTGTGAATTTACACTCCTTTCTTTTACCCGCATTTTAATGTTATTAAACCTACCTATGTTTGTAGTGATCTGATTGCTAGCGAACTCCAATAATGTATACTTGCATTTTTTTTAACATTTAAGTGACAGCAAAAACATACCTTGATTGGAAATGATTTTACCCTTTGTTGATTGTGTTTTTAAACCTATTGTTGACTGCAAAATTTCCCATGTTTAATGGATTACGAATTAATTGTTTGATTGTTGTACCAGCGTTGATCAACCACGAATTTTACCAGTGATCTCTTTGTGGATTTACCTGTCTTTACCTAGCTATGTCAACATATTCATCATTATACTATCAATAGTTTTATCAACAGATGTCTTCAACCAGTTTCACCCAACGCTTTTCAGTATATTATATTCACCCAGCTATTTTCGTTATATTATAACCACTCAGCGATTGTCATCATATTATATTCATCCAACTATTTTCATTATATTATAATCACTCAGCAATTTCCATTATATCATATTTACCCAACAATTTTCATTATGTTATATCCACCCAATTATTTTCATTATATTATTTCACCCAGTTTCAGTTAGTGATTTTCATTGGATACAAAGACAACATTATAGATTGTATGACAACGTTTTTATATTTGTGGTTGTTATAATTATATGATGACGTGTTTATTAATTGTTTATATGTCAGAGTGTGTATATGACAACGTTTTTATCATTATTGACTATTTTCACGACGATTATTATACTCTGAGTTGGATAGCGATTTACACTCTATATACAGTTTGGACAACGATATAGGATATATATATTACACATTTTATGCCTGTGTTTCTTTTTATAAACACAGCGAACTAAATCATCAATTCATTGTTAAATTCTTTATATTGTTAAATCCGATGACAACGATATATTTAAAAGACCGCATAACTATTGTGAGGTTGAAGGACAACGATACATTGTATTGCCAAAAGATAACAATTATATAGGCAACGATTTTCTTGGACATAGATATTTTAACGATAACGATGTGTTCGACAGAGATTTGTTAGATAACATGGTGTTAGACAGTGATATTTCAAAACAATGAAACAATATCTAATCTAAAAATCACAAATAACACAAATGATGGATTACTATCAAACAAGGATCAAACTGCTCTATGGATTGGGTTAAGTTTGAGAAACAGTCATCCAAGAGACAACGATCTCTCAAATCACATTAATATGAAGTTTGATATCATTTTAATCATTATTAAGTCGCATATCGAATCATTGTTGTTGATACTTGAAATGCCCTTTGAATTATGAGTGCCTCGTCTGGTCCACCAGTTCTAGAAAAGATAGGCATAATGCTAGGATTAAGTGACAGGTGCACTAAAAAAGGAAAACCCTTCTACAACTAGCGTGGTTGGTTCTAGTTTCAATGTTTAAATGTTTAGTTATATGAATAATACTACCTTATCAAGGGTGAACCTCTTCACATAAACTTTTATTCATAAACGAACTTTTAATCAATATTTAACACACACTTGATTACTTTCACTAGAATGTCTAAGTATGTACTTAACTAACTTATCCCTTAAAGTGATTTGAACTTTGAAGAAATTAAAAGTAGATATGATATACAAAGAAATTAACAATTTTTAATATTAATCATATAAAAATTTTAAAATTTATTGATTCTTATTACCTTATAACCATCTTAACTCACTTATAGCCACTTGTCCACTTAACTTAACCACTTTCCATAATTAGTAAGTTATACATTAACTTTATTATTTAAATAATTTATTTTGCATCCTCTTTGACTTATAGTACACTCATATCTTCACTTTATTATTTAAATAATTTCTTCTTTGCAAACACTTTGACTACTTTGACCTTTTGGGGCTTCTAGATGACTCATGAGGGTTCTCCAACTTCAGATGACCATAAATCTCTAACCGTGAGGAGTTATGTGACGTTCCACATACCACCGAAAATGGCATGACATGTACTATCCATATAGAATAGTTTTACCTACAAATATATTAAAAATCATACCATTATTCATCAAACAAACTTGGGTCCATTACCCAAACCTTTGTGCTACCGAAATTTGCTACCAAACTTTCTTCAAGGCTTGACATCAATGACAACCAACCCAATTAATCAACACCATTTGACTAAAATGGAAGAATCATGCCTCACGTTTGAATTGGAAGTCATCAACCTCAAAAGGATTCAGCTAGAAAACAAGGAAGAAATCAAAAGATTAAAGAATGAAGTTGTTTATCTAACAAAATCTATAGAAGAGTTGAATATATATGACAAAACCAATAACTGCACAAAAGTCTTGTATGATACAAAATAAATGGTCATCAATCTAAAGACTCAACTTGAAGAAGCTAAGGAAAAAAAAACAACCTTGAAGATTCAATTAACTTAAAAGGAAGAAACATGTCACATGTTGGAAATGGAAGTTATCAACCTCAAAAAGAAGAATGGAAATACCAAATCAACTTTCAAATTCCAGAACAACTCATCTATCCTAGATAGGATCTGGAACAGTCAAATACCAACTAATGACAAAACCAGTCTTGGATACAATAAGGAAGAAGAAGGTGGAAAATGGAGCACCATTCAAAAACATGAAAAAGGATAATACTCCTCAAAGGAAAAAGGTACAGTCACAAACCAAAAACAAACCATGAACTTTGTCAAATAAGGAAGGTATAAAAGTAAAAAACAAGAAACATATCAAAAGGCAAACTTCTCATGTTACAATAGACTCAAGTATGGAAACACCTTCAATGGTTATTTCTTTTCTTGTAATAACTTTGGTCACAAAGCGTTGTAATGCAAGAGTCCTGAAAATAAAAATTATGGAAGGTCCAATAACTTAATGAAATGTTGGAGATTCAATTATGCTTACCACAAAACAAAGTTTTTTCAAACAATAAGATGCTACAATTGTGATAGGTTTGGCCACAAATCCCAAAACTGCAGAAAATCAAGAAGTCAATCCATGAGAAATAATTCATACAAGTCGGGAAGAAAATATAATAAAGGTTGGAAGAAAATAAGAGATGACAAATCTCAAAGGACAAATTTAGAAAATAAAGATCTAATAAACAAAATATCTCATAAAAAGATATGGAGAAGAAAATATGAAATAGAAAGCAAGAAAGATGATCTGGCACCTGAAAATGAAGAAATTAATAGCAAGAAAATGATGGGCGAAGTTCCTAATAAGAAATGTGAAATTTAGAGATTTGAGTATGAAATGGATCAAGATCAAGAATGGAGAGTTCCTAAAGGAGAATATGACACAATAGCAGATCCTAACGATATCATGCATATCAATAGTCCATTAACCAATGAAAGAAAAATGCAAAAAGAAGAAGATTAAGAAACTTTTGGTGCACAAAACAGTGGTGATGATGATGAACTCTCAAAAGAAAATCAGTCTGTAGAAGTGTGTAATGAATAAAACAAATAATATCTAAAGAATAAAGCAAAAAAGGAGTTCAAAATATATAAATACATAGTATGAACATAGCAAAGTTATTAATGGTATCAAAGAACAGTAAAGATCTCTTGGAATCAAAGACCTAAAAGTGATAACATACTTTAACAATCGATTATAAATGGAAAATGAGCAATTGATAATGTTCATTTGGTATCATTGTATATGATCAATAGGTATCAATTGGTGTCAATTGGTAATCTTGCAAAAATCATAAGCATATACTTTATCTCATGGAAATCTTTGTCTTCAGGAGCTTCATTTCATGCCACACCTGATAGGAAATTACAATATACGTAAATACGTAATATTGTAAACATAATGTTTCGTAAATCTGGACCTTAGATTTACGTGGTACCAAATCTTTCACTTGGTGTTGTTCCTGAGTCTGTACTTAAGGCTCAAAAGTATAGTGTCAAGGCATCCGAAAGTATGAAAGGTCGATAAAGGATTATACTAACCTTCGGTATAGGAAACTTAATGAAGGTTTCTACGTTCTCACTGCCTAGCTTCCCACTGTTCCTGAGTAGTAATATCTTGTTCAATGGCTTCCCATGAACATTCCAATTCCTCCCGGGTGTTCGCAGTTCTAAGGACTGTGTCGAAGAGATTTAAAGTGACATGTATTTGATTAGATAGTCCGGGTTGAATGTTAGGTTGAGTTGTTGCAGGGACAGTCATTGAGGAACAATACCAGTATGGAAATGATTTTTTAAAGAGAGGTTTTATTTGCTGTTTCGATTCGGATGAAGTAAAGAGAAACTTTTGCATAAAAAAAACGAAATAAGAATGCAAATTGAAGGCCCTTTCCTGTAACTGTATTGTTTTTGGTAAAAATAACGTGAGATGGGAGAAAAACATTTATCTGTAGATAACGCGAAGTTCCTGTTAGTGGAAAACTCATGTATACACAGAACAAGAAATTGGCATGAATATAATTGACATGGTGTAAATAAACATAAAATTCTGTAAATGTAAATTGGTCTTACACCCGCTGATGGATGGTACAGAGGAAAGACAAGAGACAATTACAGAAAAGATGAAATCCCTTCACTATAGTAGTGGTCGTACTAAATTATAGTGACACACATCAATTATGTAGAGAAAAACGAAAAGAAACAAAAAAACATAACGAAACAAACTTGCAACACAGTCGTGACAGAATCGAAAATCTTCAAATTTGCTTGTATTAACTTCCTTCATACAAAAACTCTATTACAATCGATCTCCAAAAAGTCCAGCCCTTATCTCTTCTTTTTGTGATCTATTTATACAAAATTTGCCTCTCGGTTCAGAAGAGCGAAATCACTCCATCTGTCCAAGTGCCAGGTGTTTGTTTTTGCTTAGATTCAATGCATATAATACATTTGTCCATAAAATGGAATACAAGCTGTAAGGTTCTGCTTGACAGCTGGGGGGAGCGAAACCACTCCATTTCACCTATTCTATCTTCAAGAAGTGTCAGGTGCTTGTCCTCGTATGGATTCAGTGTACATGATACACTTGTCCACAAACTGGGTCACAAGTTGTGAAGGCTCGGCTTGACAACTGGCTTCGGAAAAATAGCACTCTCGGGCTAACTGTGGAAGTTTATCATCTATTTTTACATCGACAAGTTCAAGGGTGTCGAGTTGTGCACAAGGCTGAATCAAATGTTTGTCGATTTGAGCCAGGTCTACCCTGTCCATCCTAGAGATTTCTGCCGAATTCCTCTCATTCTTCTCCTTCATGTCGAGAGAAATTCGATCTATATTCATCTGTCTCAGTGCCTCTGTGTCGCCTCCAATCTCCATCCCTAACAGCTCACCATTTATGGCATTGCAGGCTTCTGCTAACGAATTTGTCACTTTTTGAGCTTGCTCTTTGCTTAAAGTAATATCATGTTCCCAATTCTTTAACAAGATATTACCCCTAGTTTGTTCGGCAATGGTGAGCCTGGGAGACCCTGCCGAAAACCTATTGTTGGTAGCGATCACCGCTTCTTGGAAAGCGATCTGAGCAGCTTCTGCGTCCCTTTCTTTGTTAATCAGATTCTCAGAGATCCAATGCATTAACAAGCAGTCTTCTCAAATCTCTCCTACTTTGTTTAGCAGGCTCTGTTGAGAAGAGGAGATCTTGCTCCGAATATCGGTTTCTCGGGATTTAACGATCTCAATGTCAATCGCCTTGCTTTCTGCGACCTCCAACTGAGCCTACAGCTGTGTGATCGTATCCCTCTGCTGGCCCGATTGTACCCGACCATCTCGGATCATAGAATTTTCTTGTTCCATCTTGGTCTTGAGGACTTCAATTTCTTTCTTATCGGCCAATCGAGCTAGCTCTATTTCTCCACTCGCTTGACTCTTAGCGCTTTCTGCTGCCGAAGCCATTCTGGCCTCAAGAGTCTTGATCAGGCGATTCTTTGCTTTGAGCTGATTCTTTAACGCCGAGACCGAGAATTGATTTTCCATCGCATACGCTCCTAGCGTACCTGCAATATCCGTGGCAAATTCATCTTTCCTTTTGTTCATCCCATCGGTCATCACTTTGAACCTTTTGACAATTGATCCTTCCTCCTGGGAGAAATCCCTTTTCACAACTGCCTTTCTTTTTTTGTCGAAAAAGAACTCATTGGGGGGAAGTTCTTCTGCTCTAACGGGCCTTAGATATTCGCCAAAAATCCATCCTTCCTATATGTTTCCCTTCGTTGACTGCAAAGGGGTGACAGAAGTGATTGGTTCCCCAATTTTCTTCGCCGCCTTTCCTGGTGTGTCGATTGAGCCTTGCTCCTTCGGAGGATCAGAGGCCTTCGTCTCTGTCTCCGGATTCTGAGTCTTTGGTGGGTCTGTGTCTTTTATTTCCACCTCTGGACTATGTTCCTTTGGTGGGTCAGTAGTCCCTTCTTTTGTTTCAAGGTTTTTCTCTTGCTTGGGACTCTTCTCCTGCTCGGGATTTTTCTCTGTTTCGGGATTCTTCTCCTGCTCAGGATTCTTCCCCTGCTCTGCTTCCTGATGTTTTTCGGGGTTAGAGGTTTTCCCCTCAGAACTTTCAGCCTCTTTTTCTTTATCCTTTGAAAGTCCTAAACCTCCCAGCACCACGAGGAGACATCGTTTCCTATGCTCCTGAAATTTTAAAACAGAGGCCCTGTCTTCAGGTGCTAGGGATCTGATTCGAAATTTCACTTCCGAATAGGACCTCGCCCCTCGGAAAACATCATCCGAGGGTGAACACTCATGTTCAAACCTCTTTAATCCATAATTTCCCAAATGAGTGCTTACAATTCCCTGAGGATCATGCTTTTTGTACTCAATAGAGACTAGGCTCAAGTCTTCTATGGCTGCAGCCTCAGCCTTAGCATGTCCGAAATCTAATAAGGAATAGGAATTTAGCCGAACAGGGAAAAATGGCCATACCTTCTTTGATGACGACTTGAGCTCTTTGCTCACTCCGCCGATTACTGTTTGTCGAGCAATCTCGCAACAGGCCAGCTTGTCGGGGATGAACAGTGGTAGTGCCAGAGGAGGAACAGTATCTCCGAACACTCTAAAATAGGAGAATTCTTCTTCGACGTACCAGTCCGCGATACGGCTCAGATTCGCAGCAATGCTATCCGAGATGCGGGGTGGCGAAAGACCAAAAATGGCGATGTGCAGGGGCACCATCACCCACTTGAAAATCTCATAAATAAACTTATTTGCATTATTTTCCCACAGCTTATCGTGGTACTCATGTACAGTCTTCTCATGGGTTGGACTCCAAGCCCAATTCATTAAATGAAAAGGCATCATGGAGCATATTGCGTCCATGATATACGCAGACATGAAGAATCCGGATGGTCTCCCAGCTGCTTTTTGCTCCTGGTACTCTATGACTCTATTGAACAAACTGTCGGAGAGCATCTTCGCCCAATTAAATGAGGAGCCTTCTGCTACCCGAAAGATGAGAGGTACCCACTGGATGTAAAAATGCGCAGTATCCTCTCTTCCGAAAAGTCGGCATGTCATCATCGCCACATACATAAACTGTGGCTCCAACGAAGAAATTGAATACACACCCTTGTCATTCGTTCTGAATGTCACGAAACGCGACACCCAATCTTTTATCAAGCCTGGCATGGTTTTGTCATATTCTTCGCACTCCTTCTTTTTGAAGTCCGCCAGGAATTCTTTGCCATATGTGTATTCAGAACTTGTTGGGAGCTTATACATAGATTGGAAATGCTCCGGCCTAAAAGTCCCAACCATGGCCTATCGGTCATTTACGATAGTTCTGGAGGGCAGGTCGATGTGATCCAATGCCCATCGGATCATGTCGTAGTATGGGAGAAACCGAGGTCTGGTTGCAACTAGGTGCATTCCCGACTGAGCAATTGTCTTGTACTTAGTGTTCAGGTCTTCCTTCACAATATCATTGTTATCGTCATCAAAGTCTGAATAGTTTACCATCTCGGATTGTAGAATGTATGAAATAAACGACCAGGTGGGTACTGAGCCACCCGTCTTAGGTGAAGTATCTGAGACCTTGTCTGGACCCTGTGCTGCAACCTCGACATTTTCTTTTGCTGCTCTCCTTGGCGCCATAGCTGAAGCTTTCTTTTTTGCTCTTCTACAATAGACCTGTGTATACATGCGGAAATGAGTTCCCTCAGAGAAAAGTGAGCTCTGTGTGCTTATGAGAAATGTTCAAAATAGAATGAAACTCTCGTATATATTTAAAAATCCTGTACGTTTGAAATAATTCTGTCAAATCGCAAATAAAACCAAATTTATTGTATAAATCCGATCTTATTTATTCGTGGATTTACCCTAATTTCTCATTAATGCCATCAATATTGGGCAGCTTGACAGGTACTCGGGTTATGGAGAGCAAGTAAATACCTCTTGAAGTGTGCCAACCTTGAAGCGTGGGACGTATTTCGTTTAATTTAAAATTACAAATCTTAACGACTTAAATAACTTCCTCGCCTTTCACTACATCGTGAACTTCCTTTTCGTATTTTGACCCTTTAACTAGCGAGTGCCGATTTTAATGTAATCAATGGTAATCATGATTTGGTGCATCCTTAATTACATAATTAATTTACTCGCCATATCGCGACTCGGGAATTCGAGGATAGACTTTTGGGAAAATGATATGCCGAGTCGTGATATCGCGATGTGGCGATAATTAAGGCTCGAATTAAGAGAAGGAAATCTTAGATTAGGCGACTAATTAATCTTTCCATAATCATGTTGCAATTTCGTGAATCGGGGTTTTGGACACTTTAACTTCATGAAAGAAAGTATCGAGTGGCGATGTGCCGAGAACCAACACTAACCATGGTTAGTTTTTTACCTTTAGTTCTCGACCAAGGTTCTCACAAAAGTTATCGTGTTCTCGGCTATCGAGGCTGTAAAAACAAAAACTTGGGTTCGACGAATGTCGAGGCGTGAAATCTCGACGATGTCTAATCAAGGGTTAAAGGTTTTACCATAGTCAATGCCTTGGGTGAAAAATTGAAAAATGAGTTCGCAGTTTCGCGACTCGGGACTTGCGAATTCAAAAATTAAAGTGTCTGACTTGCGATATCCAACTTGCGATATCCCAAAATAAAACAAAAAAAGAAAACATACTTGCGAAAAATGGATCTTTTCTTTTGAAAGTGAAAAAACATTGCTACTCAGGCAACAAGATTTCAGAGTCTTATGATTTCGGAAGAAAAAGAAAAACAACTTTAGATCTCAAGTGTCAAATGTTGAAAATTGCGCGAGGTAAAAAAAAAAGGGCGGCTCCAACATAGGCTCCAACTAGGGATCGCGCTTCCCTGTGAGGCGGGAAGAACAGTAGACCAGGTGCCAAAATTGGGTAAATGGAGTCATAGGCTAGAATCAAGAGAAAAATCCAAGGAAAAAGATAGAAAGGGGGGAAAAAACTTTCGTTTGATAACCCAGAAACTTTTTTGAACTCAAATATTCTTTCCAAACACAGCTGAAGTCACCTTCGCAATTTTCCCTTTCTCACTACTAAGTTTGGGGAACACTTCAAGACAGTCGTAACGATCCTAGGATATTCAACAGGTCTTGCGATTCTCAGCTTGCATCAAAAGAATGATATTATGTAATCTAAAATAGGGAAGTCCCGTCGGAATTGAGGAAATGATTAGGTTTTCAGAAAGCGTTGATTACCAGAGTTGATTGATTTTTATGTATGACAGCCTTACAGATCTCTCAGACATTGCTTCACTGCCAACGAGCCTGTTCAATACCCCGGTGAAGTTGTCTGACCCTTTTTTACTGAATTTCTTTTCACCACTTCGGAAAATATTTATGCGTTTAAATGCTAAGACGAGGGCAATCATTTCTGAATTTCCTTTCATCGTCTTAATGGACTAGGTGGGGGCAATCATTTCTGAATTTCCTTTCACCACCTGTCTCAGTATTTTATTCATTTTTAAAACACGAAGATGGGAGCAATCAGTTTATATCAGGGTTGAGATCTGTGTAATATTTTTTATCAGAGGTCTGTCAACTTATTTGATTACTCTGTATCAACCTTCCTTTGACCCTCACAAGTCCTTTAGTTCTTAGGGAGACAGGGGAGAATAATAAAATTTTAAGGAACATTCTGTTCAAGCAAGCTTTGATTTTTCGAACGCTATTGAAAAATCTAGGAAAGTTAAGATCGCTTATAGGTGTTCCTTAGCTTAGCAGAGGATCAAGTAGTTGTGAAGACCAACTTTCTAATTAAGATCTACTTCGGAATCCCTGGGGTTTGAAACGAAAAAATATTTATCCCTTCCCAAAGGCTTGGGGAGATAGTGACTCACTAAAGGTTAGGCCCAAATATAAACAGAAAACAAGGCAGCAATTTAAATGGCTTAATATAAAAAGGTCACAACAGTTCTGGACTAGTCTTCGAATGCATTTGGGAACAAAAATTATGGCTGACTGCTTTTGGGTTTAACATATTCATTCAAATTTAGTTTGAAGATCAAAGCCAAGAATAATCCTGTTATCTAACCCTTTATATTGCAATTTGAACAATATTACCTTAAATTGCTAAAAACAGCCTTTCATGACCTGAGTATTGAGAAAACTCACCTCTGTCTTTTCTTTTCAATTTCTTTGGGGATTATGAATTATCTTATGTATCACCTGTTTTATGTCGCCCTATTTCCAACACTGATCTGGACCTTATGTCTCGAGCTAGTTTCGCCTGCAGCTGGAATCCTGCAAAAACAAACACAAACCTGATCGAAAAATGCGTTGAAAATTTAGGAACAAAAACCAAAAATTGAAGATAAATGTCAGAACAAAAACATAAATATGTACAAAAACTCATAATAAAAAATTTTTATTTACAAATATATATATATATAATTTTTTATTTTTTATTTTCTTTTCTTTTCTACCCAACCACTGTTACGTCATATAGTGCTTTAGATATCGCCCATTGACAGGGGCGCTTAGAACTTGTCCATCAATATTTTCTAGAAGAAAGGAATTCTTTCCTTCTGGAGCCGAGACCCTGAATGGTCCATACCAAAGGTGCTCAAATTTTCCATGCTTCGTGGCTTCTTCCCTTCTTGTATCCCATATTAACACCAAGTCACCTGGGAGGAACTCTCTATCCTTCGCCTTAAGGTCGAACAACGCTTTCATATCGTCCTGATATTTTTGTATTTTCTCATCAACCTCCACTCTGAACTGTTGAACCTCAATGAGTTGGTTAATTCTTCTGGTTACATGATTGGGCTCTTCGTTTTGATCCTGCCATAACTTCATCACTGGAAATGCTAAGTTTATAGGCAGAACTGCCTCGGTCCCATATACCATCTGAAACGGCGAAATGCCAATAGATCTTTTAGTGCTGATGCGGTTTTCCCACAATGCGTGCTTCAAATGTACATGCCAGGACCTCTTGTTTTCATTGAGTACCTTTTTTATCACGTTTACCAGGATCTTATTAGATGATTCATCCAGCCCATTTCCCTGAGGGTAATAAGCAGTGGAATGGCCGAGAACGATACTATACTTCTGACAGAAGTCGATCATAGCCATGGACTTGAAAGCCTGGGCGTTATCGATAACAATCTTTCGGGGACACCCGAATCTTGACAAGATGTTATCTTCTAAGAAGTCGATCACCACCGAATCTGTTGCTCTTTTAGTTGGAATTGCTTCCACCCACTTTGTAAAATAATCTGTGGCTATTAAGATCCACTTATGCTGAGCACTGGAATGGGGATTGATTTCCCTTATGAAGTCTAAACCCCATTGTTGAAACGGGGCTTCGGTTTTGACTGGAACGAGTGGTAATGCAGGGAGTTTCTTCTTACCAGCGAATATTTGACATGAGTAACAGGCACGTACTTTGGCATTGACGTCCGAGAATAGTTTCGGCCAATAGTATCTGGCCCTCAAGATCTTATAGGCTGTGTCTCTCCATGCATGGTGTCCTCCACAGATTCCTTCATGAAATTCTTCTATGACCCGTGGAGTTTCCGACTCAACCAGACAGACCAGTAAAAACAAGAGGGGACCCTTCCAGTATAGTTGATTTTTGGAGATGCAATATTTTACAGCGTGGAGTTTTAAGGTTCTGTATTTGGCTGGTGTTAGTCCATCTGGATGTTTCAGGTTTAATAAATAGAAAACTATATCTTTATACCAGTCTGATGACACGAATTTTTCTTCAACCTCGCTTGAATATGTTTGGTCATCCAGATCTTGCAAACGTGTGTGTTCGTCTTCCCCCTGTAGGCAATTGATGTCAAGAGCTCTAAGGTTTGATTCAGCCAAAAGTTTGGCCAGACCCTTTCCCTTTATCAATTTAGTAGGTTTGATTTCCAGATCAAATTGTTGTATCTTAGCGAGCCAGCGTCCTCGTTTTCCATCACTGTCCGGCTGTACCAATATATCCTTCACAGCACTGGTTGGTACGTATGTGATAATTTTTGAATGAACAACGTAAGTTCTGAATGCCTTTAGCGCTTTCACCATTGCGTACGCCTGCTTTTCCATTATATCATATTTTAGTTCGGCGTCTCTAAGGCTCTTGCTAAAAAACGCGATCGGGCGCTCAAAACCGTCATCATCTTTTTGCAGTAACACCGTGGCGATAGTATGTTGAGAAGCGAATGAGAAGATGAGGAAATCCTTCAAGTAATCTGGGCTTGTTAACACAGGTGCCTCGTTGATGACTTTTTTAATGCACTCGAACGATGCCTTTGCCTAAGTGGTCCAATTTACTCTGCTATCTTTCTTCAGCATTCCTGTGATCAATTTGATAATCTCAGTGAAATTTGGTATGAACCTTCGTAAAAAATTTATCGTACCCAAGAAAGATTGAATCTCTTTAACGTTTCTAGGAATACTGATATTTTTTATCGCTTCAACCCTCTTAGGATCAATCTTGATTCCATCTTTAAATATGATATGCCCCAGAAGCTTACCTTCCTGCATAGCGAAATGTGATTTCTTTGGGTTTAAAGATAGACCATACCTGCGGCATTTTTCGAAAGTCTGTTTTAAATGGATCAAATGTTCTTCATCAGTTTTAGAAAAAACCGTTAAATCGTCGAGGTAGATTACTACGAACTTATCTCTTTCTCCAATGAAAGCGATATCCATGGCGCGCTGAAAGGTAGCCCCTGCATTCATTAAACCAAAAGGCATTTTATCATACATGAATGTACCCCAGGGTGTGGTGAAAGCGGTTTTTTCTCTGTCTTTCTCGTTCATGGTGATTTGGTTGTACCCAGAAAACCCATCTATCATAGACATTCGATTTGCTCCAACTACCCTTTCTAGGACGTGATCCATTTTAGGAAGTGGATAATTATCTTTAAGAGAGGACCTATTCAAGTTTCGAAAATCTACACACAGTCTGATTTCTCCGTTCTTTTTTCTGACAGGGACCAAATTCGCCACCCAATCTGAGTATCTTAGAGGTACAATTATTTTCGCGTCTAAGAGCTTCTTAACTTCCTTTTCAATGACGGGCAACAAAATGGGGTTAAAATGCCTGAGCTTCTTCCTAAAAGGCTTGACTCCGGGCTTTAAAGGTATCTTGTGCTCAATTATAGAAGTATCATATGTTCGAAGCTCATCATAGGACCAGGCGAAAACATCTCTATATTGTCTGAGTAAGTTTCTATACTGGTCTTTTACCTTAGGAGGGAGGAATTTAGATATCTTTACTATCCTGGAATATTTTTCAATTCCTATGTTGCAATCCTCCACTTCTTCTGGTTGGGGCTGTAAAGTGGACTTCACAGGTATGTCGTTCCGATCGAAGAGTCTTTCCAAAGGAATTAAGCCTTTCGGGATTTGGTTATTTTTAAGGACCAACATGCGATGATCCGCTATTTTTTCTCGGAAGGTTTCAGGATCATCATCTTCTTGCATAATCCACCTCAGGTCATTTTGGTTTTCTTGGTTTGGATGGGTTTCAGAGAATTCACCTATTGTTATAAGAAATTTCTGAATTTGTTCATCATCTTCGAAGACCTGCCAGTGTCGAACATTGTCAGGTATAGAGGGTTTGTATCTGATTTCAATA
>SNQJ01S0193096.1:15338-33132 GCA_010110895.2 Picea sitchensis | reverse complement strand
AATTGATAAGGACTTACAGCCTCAAGCCAGTGCTGGGTAGCTAGTTCACGAGCATTTTCATCTTTAGATAAACCCTTGCCAACCTGTAAACCAGAACCTATCAAATTGAAACAAATTCTTATGATATGGACAGTTTTTTTTTGTAAATATTTCAGTTACATCAACACATAAATATAGGACAACTTGTCATCATGGATGATTTTAAGGATGAAAAATTATTTTAAAATGTAGAAATTTTGGCGAATCTTACTAATAGTTTATATGCCAACTATAAATGTTTGGCGATAGTAATTTTTTTTTTAAAAAAACATGAAAAATTAATCCATGATCAAAATTTAACCCCGAAAATCATCCCAAGTAGCCATGCATGCATAATTGAATTTTTTAGTGTTATAATTACTAGCACAGCAGCAAAGTGGCTGGCGAACGCCCAAAAGGCGATGCCAAAGCTTCTTCCCGGACAACTGAAACAAAGCTGAGGAAATCTAAAAGTTAATTTCAAATGTGGTAATTCCAAAGGTTAATCAGTTAAACGTGGCAATCATATGGTGGTACAGTAATTTCTTAATATAATTAGGTAAATGTTAAAAAGTAAATAGGTTAATTGATGCATTCAAAAATACAAGGAAGTTATGAAGAGTAAATCACATTCATTGATTTGGGAGGACGACTAAGAATATGCCATCATCTTCAATTGTTAACCATCAGATTAGAATTTTAGATTAAAAGGTGATTAATTGGACGTAACTATATAACATATAGCTGTGAAGGCAAAGATGTTAGCGTTTCAGTATTCTTTTATAAAAATCTGGCTTTTCAGAGTGAAAAATAAACATACGACAAGAGTTCAACGATTTAACAAACCTTTGCAGCTCTCAATCTTGCACGTGACCAGCGAGAAATAGCAGTTTCTGGTTTACTTATATCATAAGACAAGTTTATCTTAAGTATTTACTTAAGAGAGTCTATGAGTGCCACCTGCAGCTCAGTGGAAATAAATTCCCTTATTAACGAGGATTGAATGCAAACATTTACTGCAATATCAAGGGTCAACTTCTTAAAACCCACAACTTATCCTGTCATACAAAGCCACCAAAGAGCAAAATCGATATACTGGAAGCATGGAAGCTGGTGGAATTTTTAGAACTTAACTACCATAATATCCAAGCAAAGTCTAGCTCAACTTCTAAAAAACAATTTCTCAATACTTAAAAGCATGCAAACGCGAGCAAGATCAGGATCCTATGGTAGCAAGGAAGAAAATAGTAATGCATCTTAATGAATATAATGTAGAGACAAACCAGGGCTCCTTTTTGAGCGTTGACCTGTGACACTTATCTTCATGGTTTAAGTCTCTTCCTTCTCCGATGTCTAACCTGCATTGATATTTTAACTTGACTCAGTTTCGCTGCTCATTAAACATGCCAAATAAAATTACCAGATTCAGTGACAAATGAAATGAATAATTGTGTTTAACGTGATGGAGGTCCTATTGTCCTCGAGTCTATTTGTGTAAAATCAAGAAGATAATTAAATTAGATAGAATGAGTGAGCAATATTTTTTTCTCAAATGCATTTAACACACAATTTTTTTCTCCTTTCCAAAAAGCCTTCAATCAGAATCAAATCAATACTTAGATCCTTTGTAAGGATCCTCAACAGTAACTTGGAAAATAGAAAATGGAAAGGCATCCATGTCAAAGATTCAATGATGTTGTATTTACACCTAAATGTATTTTTTTATTTTATTTTAAACAATCTTATTAGTTAATTTTAAAAAAAATTAAATAAAATTTAAATTTTATTTCTCTAAAGATAAAAAACATGAATGAAAAGAAAATGTAATTTATTTTTTAAAATAGAAACTTATATGAATGAAAGAAAATGTAATTTATTTTAAAATAGAAACTTATGAATGAAAAGAAAATATAATTTATTTTAAATAAAAATGTTTTTTTTTTTTTTTTTTTTTTTTTTTTTTTTAATATGAGTTTTTTTTTTTAAAAGTATTATGTGGCAACCTTTTTTTTTTATATATATATGATAGTGTTAGCGTTTTATTTATTTTTGGAATTCATGGATTCCACTTCAGCTTTTTCCATATTTTTCTTTCTCAAATTATTTATTATTAATCCCCTATGCCAGACAAAAAATCTGCATATTTCCTTCATTGAAGAAGCTACAATCCATTTCAGTGATGAATTTACTACTCAAAACTCTCTTTGTACTTCAAAGGAACACAAGATGCGTAATTACGATGGGGACTAGATCATGAAACAAAGTGGTTTTGATAAAGCAAGTTAGCTTCTTGACGATAAAAGACAAAGGGTATTATAGCGGTATTTCTCCTTGAAGAATTAGATGATAGTATGTGTGACATTTCCATTTTTCATAAAAATACAACATAAATATTTTTTGAATATGTACAAACACTAAACCTCATTTGTTGTCATTTCACATGCAGTAATCTAAAAGCATGGTGATCAATACTAGTATTCAGTAACAGCTAGGATCAACCATTATAATCAAGAACAAAGACAAGACTATTTGATTGGATGGCCAGCCGAAGAGAGCTCCAGTGATATAGATCTGAGAAAAAGGAAGAGATTGGTTCGAGAAAAGGGTTCCCCAGCTTAATCAATTTATAACATGGAGATATAATCTTCTAAATATAACAGAATGGCCTAAAATATTTGAGCTTGACAGAGTGGATTCGATCTTTACGCCAACATTAATAACACACTAATAGCCAACAAAATTTTATCATCAAATTTCATTAATAAAACACTAATAATAATAAAAAATCAAAATCATTAAAAACCATTAAATAAATAAATATCTACGTAAATGAGAAACCAACCTAAGAAAGTAACATGTAGTGTACCTAATACTAGCATACCCGCTAATTTGTGGGCTGAGCGTCTAAGGTATTGTGAAAACTTCGTGCCTTCAATATAAAAGCGTATGTGGTAATCCATTAATCAAGTGCGTAGTGGCTATGAAACATTTGGTACGAGGTTTAATCCTACTTAATCTTTTAAACGTGGCAATATCCTTGATGGTACCCCAATGTGATTAGGTAAATGTTAAAAGTAAACATGTTAGCAGATTAGCTTTGATAAACAATCTTGAAAGTTATGAATAATAAATGCGACCCATTGATATTGTTGATTTTGGAGGGCAGTAAGAATATGCCAACATCTTCAATGCATAGCCATCCAATGATTAAGGTTAAATAAGGTTAAGATCATTAATTGTGCCCATTAATCAATAGGTGTACGCCTTTCGACATAATTAAGAGGATTTGTCATGACTAGGACAATAAGATTCGACTTAAGCTAAACCCCAATTGGACCTTTTAAGCTCTAACATATTCACGATTGGTGATATATCCTCCCATCACGTGACAACATTAATACAGCGACTCCCTCATCCGTTTCTTGGTAAAGGACAAACCCCTTGTTTACAATGCGTCTTGATAATGCATCACCATAGTGAACCATTCATGCCATGCGCCAATGGATTCCATTAATGCATACGACTTCCAAAAAGACGTGGGTTTGAAATTTGAAGTTGGTAAGAAGTGGGCTTTATTTGAAATTAATTTGAAATTGAATTGATCCGTTGGCTAGGTTATTTTAAAATTCTTTCACATAATTTGCAGAACGATTTTTTTTCATGCAAATGCTGAAGCCTACGCAGACAACGATGACTACAAACACTCTGTATGTTGCTAGTTTTGTTAGGTAGTGTCTATGATGGGTGAAAGAAAAGCGCGGGTCAATGGTTCAATGGCGTTTCCTTTCTCAAAGTTTGATTTCTCATATTAGCTGTATTGATAAGCCATTTACCAATACTTAATTTAGATCACTTGAGTTGTTATGTTTTTAAATAGAAGTGCGCATGCCTTCAATTTTAACATCTCCTTGCTTATGCCTGTGTGACAGTTACGGAGCATCTGGGGAAGTCGGAAAATGTGCGATTTGTTTGGCATAGTTACGGAACATCTACAGGAGTCGGAAAAAGTGCGATTTCTTTGGCATGGGGATAATAGATCTATGGAAGGCCATTCTAATTTTGTTTCCACAAATTGCAACTTCGCTAGTTTTGTTTAGATCTTTCTTTTCTTGTTGTGCTCATACGAAAAAACAATTGTGATTACAGTTGTAGTTGGGCAAGGATTTCTCACTCGGGATATCACTTTCGAGAACACGGCATCAGGCTGTCGCCCTCCAGGTTGCGTCTGATCTATCAACATTTTATTGTTGTTGCTTCAAAGGTTACCAAGACACTATTTATGCACAATTCTACGGGGAATGCGATATTTACAACACAATTGATTGCATCTTTGGCGACACGGCGACGGTGTTTCAAAACTGCAATATCCTCCCTAGGAAACTGATGGATAATAAAAAAAACCGTTTCATGGCTCAAGGAAGAGCTGATCCAAATCAAAACCATTTGGAGATCTCTATTCAAAGATTGCGGAATCTCTGTACGTATCTGGATCACGGTGAAAATATGTTCCAAACGACATTATTGGGAGCTATAAAATAGTACTCTTGCCGGTTATATCAGTTATATATCCCGTCCGGTTTATATCGATGATGTGGTGAACACGAGGTTATTAGATAGTAGAATGGTCGACTTTCATGACTCACACTTTATTATCGCGAATATGTAACCGGAACGGTGAGCTTCGGGGCCAGGTTAATGGCGGCTATCGCATGAACATTTACGATGCTCTCCAAATTTCATTGGTTAATTTCATCTCTGGTGATTCTTGCATACAGGCGGTGCCCTTCAATGTCGGCTTAAATTAAAACAAGAGTGACAAGTGGTATCCTTGAAAGCGTTGAAATAAAACAAATTTAGAGACCGCAAGACTATATATTTTGTTGTGTATTCGTTTGTGGCATATCTCACTAACAAGCTAACTTTCATGGTGAATTGAGCAACCCATAAATAAAACTCTCGCGTTAAAAAATTCGGTGAAAACCTTCCATGCATGAAGAAAGCTGCCGAACTTCGGTTCATCCACACAAATAGTGGCTAATTCTACACCGCACGGCAAACCCTCATATCTTAGTAGCCGTTGAAGAATTCAAAGTTAATCATTTTAAGCGTGTGATCATATGATATTACCCGGTGATTTTTTAATATGATTAAGTAATGTTAAAAAAGTAAACAGGAGTTAACTTATGCATTTATAAATGCAAAAGTTATCAACAATAAATGCGACTCATTGATTTGGTAGGGCGACTAAGAATATGCCAACATCTTGTCACGACCATCCGTAAATTTAAGATTAAAGATCATTAAATGTGCCAATCTCCAATAGATATACTTACTACGATAATTAAGATATTACTGGTGTTATATTTCTTAATTTCAATTGTAACATTCTATTATGCAAATTTGCATTGTATACTTTGATGGGGCACAGATTCAAGTCTATTCTATTACAATTTTTTTTTATTGACGGAGACCTTTTGTATTTGGGATGGAAAACAATATTAGTGGAAAATCCATTGAAATTTTTTAATAACCTTTCAAAATATGTTTGGTAAGGTATAATGTTATGGATTTATTTCCTTAGAAATTTTAAGGATTGTCTTTAACAATATTTATCTAGTAAATTAATAAAAAATTGGCAAAAGCTAAATTGAAAATGGATTTTCTTGTTTTTACTAGTATTGGTCTTGAAAGCAGAGAAAGAGATGATATCCATATAAAATAAGAAATTTCTAACGAAATTTATTTTATTGCACATAAAGACATGGACCTTATAATCATCTTTGCTTGTAGCTTTTGTCAACCAATGTGTATGCTTCTTACTAGACGATAACAAAATAATTATATCATTTTATATTAAAAATTTATTTATTTGGCAATTAATACAAAATAATGTTTAAAATTTTAAAACCAAAGTTAGTGGATTGTACATTGAAATGATCAATAGTATTATTAATTAAAAAAATTCTGAATTTACTCATGTTAAAACACTTTATAACGTAAGATTATTAAAATAATTAAATTTTGACATCATGACAAAGAGATTTCAATACATAACATATGAATTAAAAATTATAGGTTCAAAATAATATATAATATGGTTTAAGGAAACTAAAAGGTATAACATATACATATAGACATTATAAGTATAGATATTGTGAAACATTTAAACTAATAATTCATGGGAGCTCATCATCATAGTTATTGAGGAAAGAGTTTTGTCTAGTTTAGAAAGATCCACATGAATAGGATGTTTCCAATCAACATTAGTAAAATCCCCTTTTCATGTATCCCTAAGGAAAGAGGCTAATTATCCGCTTTCTCCACTGTAATGTTCTTGACAGCTGAATTAAAGGCATTTGGATGATCTTCGGTAGGCCCCAGAGATTGTGTCTTTCAACTTGAAATTAGCCAACTAGTGTCTTCCTCTTGGAATACACTACAAACTATCTCTGAGATGTGCCTCTCTTCTCCTCAATGACAAATCATGTCATAATGTAATAGTGAATTAGGTTGTTGACCTTTCCTTTATAGCTTTCAAAACCCTAAATCATGTTGAAACCTAATTCATTATCGACTTCCAAAACCCTAAATCCGCTGGCGAGAGCCTAATTCCTTTGATACATTCTATTTTTAGCTCACTTTGGCATAAAATCGCTTTTAGTCTTTTTTAGCTCATTGTCACTTTCTGAATGTAACACATTTGGGAGTGACCTCTAGTAATCCTATTTACCCCTCTTTGGCCCCAGCTATAGTCTAACAGGGCGGTTAAGACCATTAAGCCTCCTCTGTGGCTCCATTTTGGAAAGGGACATTACAATCCTCACTTCCCAAAATTGCTTGTCCTCAATGATACCCAGTCCTAGGTGTTGCAACCTTTGATCTCTCTCCCAAGTAGTGTTCTCTATTGGAAACCCTCTCCATCTAATCAAACACTCCATGATGACCCTACTCCTCAACATCTTTTCTCAAAACTCCAGTACCTCCTACAGAACCAACTCCAACTGTCCCACCTCATCCAAAGGAGGAAGCTCATCTAAAGTGTTGATAAATTGTCCCACAATCTTCTTGAGGTAAGAAACGTGGAACAAAATGTGGATCTTACTGCCCTCGGGTAGTTCTAACTCGTAGGCTACCTCACCAACTCTCTGAAACACCCTGTAGGGTCCATAAAAAACATGGATTCAACTCTTCGACACTAATTTTCTTTAGTGAAGACTATCTATAAGGTTGTAACCTAAGAAAGACTAAGTCCCAAACCTCAAATTTGAGCTCCACCCTGTTCCTATCTACATACATCTTCTATTGATTATGTGTCGTCTGCAAGTTCTCTTTCAACAACTTGATAATCTCTTGGCTCTCTATGATCCAATCCTTGGCCTTGGGAGCTGCTCTCCCCGAAGACCAAGTCTACAAGTCAGAGGAATTACAATGCGAGGAAGGGTGTCATACCAATGGACATGTGGAGGTGGTGTTGTAGCAATGTTCTCCTACTGTAAAACCTTCACTTTACCCACGTTCTCTGTCCTCCTACATATTTCCTCAAATACCCTTCAACCCGATTGTTGACAATCTCGATGCGCCCCATGTGGGTGATAGTTGGTGTTAGGTGTCAACTTTGTCCCCATCAACCAAAACAAATATCTCCAAAATGTCCCTATGAGACGGCATCCCACATCCCTTGTTGTTCTTGAAGCAGCTCATGAAATCAGAAGACCTCCACTGAGGAAAAGCTTCATTTGCAGGCGCATTGTACTCTGTCGATATGTAGAAAGTGAGAAAACTTGGTCAATATGTCAACAACTACATAGAATCTGATCCTATGAACCTTAGGTAGACCGGTGATGAAGTCATAGATATACTCCATTTCTTCTGGAATGGGAGCCAGGTGAAATTGTTGGAAGAGCATGCTCTGACTTTTTTCTGTTGGCAAGTCACACACTCCTTGACATGTCTCATAGCGTCTTGTTTGAGGCCCTTCCCATGGAAGGGCCTCTCTACAGTCATGCATAGGTTTGAAAAACCCCTAATGGCCTAATAGAGGTGAATCATGTGAGCTGCAGTGGATCTTCTCCTTGTCCTTAGTCACGGCACCAAGTAAGACTCTGTCCTTGTAAAATATGACATTGTGAATGACTCTATACCGATCATCCTGTGTGTCCCCATCCACCATCACCTCACAGAGTGAACTTGTTCTTGGAATATTCCATAACAAGTGGGATTTCCAATCTCTTGAAATCTCCATCAAAGAACGTATGCGCTTGAGGTCTCCTCGATGCATGACCACAATGTTCTTCCCTTGACATACTCTATGTCAAAGTCGAATCTGTACCTTCGTCACCATTTCTGTTGGCAGCACTCTGTGAGGTCCATGCAGCTCAAGAAAATGCTTCATTGTTGTGATGCGGTCATGACCATGAATTAGTGCCTTACACCAAATGTTAATGCGAGAGACGGTCGAGGCATGCATGATTGACAACTACTTGTCATAAATGGAGTACAACCTCCTCTCAAGTTGACTAAGCTTTAGGCTCTCGAATACAATGGGGTGACCTCCATGCATAAAGCTGCTGCCGATCCCTTCATGGTCACATCACACTTTATTACAAATGGCAAGGTGAAGTTTGTTAGTGCCAACACTGGACAAGTGTCCGTGATTTTCTTCATGTGATCAAAGGCTTCTGTGATTTCTCGGTCCATATAGAGGCCCCATGCTTGGTAAGATCTGTCGTGGTGCTCCAAGCTGAGAAAAACCGAGCGAACCGCTGTAATAGCTACATTTCGAGAAGAAGCTATATGGTGTCGTTTTTGGGCATTGGCCAATCCATAATGTGCATCTTCTCTTGTGCTGTACCCACGTGCAGCGATGATGTGGCCCCTAAGTAATGACTCTGTCATCTGGAACTTCGCGCCTTGGACTCTTTGGCATATAATGATTGTGCCTCCATGATCCTCAATACCTCATCAAGGTGCCTCATGTGCTCTTTCCATGACCGGCTATAAATCAATATGTCGTCGAAGAAAAGCAAGACTTGTTGCTTGGCGATCTAACTGAATATATGGTTCATACCAAAGTTGGAATGTAGGGTGCATTGGATTGTAAATGGCATAACCAGTGCTTTCGGAAGTGTCAATGATGAGGAATAATAAGTCTTCTCTATGTCTGCTCTGGACGATCGATGAAGTAATCGAGGAGCATGGATCAATTTTTGGAAAACTGCCCCATTGAGTTCATCCATCAACTCGTCGATCGTGGATAAGTCTGGGTTCTTCAGCTGGTTTTATTGTTCAAGAAGGCTTGGTAATCGAAATGCATCTTTCATGGTTATATCCTTGCTTGGAACTAAGACAACTGAAGAGGCAAATGGGTTGCTTCTTGGTCTTATGTGTCCCATCGCCAGTAATTCCATGATTGCCTTCTCTATCATCCTTGAACCTCTGGGATGGCTGATGAGAGGGGATGATCATGAGTTTGGTCCCCTCAACTCTCAATGGTGTGCTCAAACACCATGTCAGGTGGTCTCCCTAGATGAATTGCCTCAAAGACCTGTTGAACTCGTCCCAATAAATTCTTGATCAATGTATGGTATTTTTGACCGGTCCTTCTAGAAAGTAGTAGTCAGCATTACATGGCATGTCATACATATGTCTAAATAATCCTCCATCCTCTTGGATGAAGTATCTGGTGCTCTGTCGACATACCTCATGAAACAACGCTCTTCCCATCGATCCTGAGAATCCATTTCCAGGTTTGGTGGTGTGGTGATTTTTTTCCCAAGGTAATAATCCATCGAACTCCTAACACCACATCTATCAGAATAGTTCAACCACATAAAATGTCTCTCATAACGTATGAGTTGCCTAACTTCATCTCTCTGGTTGGAACCTTGTCTAGACACTCCATTGTGTGGCCATCTCTTGCAACATCAAACCCCTCAAAACTCCTGTGGTAATAAGATCCATAGATGTAGAAGATTGATGAAGTTATGGAATTTGGCCCCATCTATCGAGGAGATTCTGGTGCACTGAATAACCCCTCGATCTGGGGTATCATACATGGGAACACCAAAAAAAGGGTCGCTATGACACCTACCTTTGCTATTTTCCTCCTCTTCTTAACTTGCTTTGTGATTGTGAAGTTTGGGAGGATGGGCTCCTCTGGTGTCAGGTAGTCCTATGGAGGATTTGCTCCTTCGTTAACTCTATCTGTAAGTATTGGATCCATTATCTTGCTCCTCTTCCATCCCGCGTTATGCACTTCAATATAATGAATCTCTCCTTGCCCATGCACCAATGGCATGGGACCCAAGGGTCTCTAAAGTTGAAGAAAAGCTTCTTCCTCATAAAATCCCATCTCATCGTCAACTTCTCTGCACTTCCATTTTCTTTGGAATGGATTCTTGTCTCAATCCCTCTGGGACACAAATGGTTTGGAGAAATTTTTAGTCTTTGGCACTGAGTCTACCAGATATTGAGTGTGAAGGATGGCATACTGCAAAGTGGTAGGCCTGTATTCCTTCACCCATGCTCTCAAGGGTTATGTGAGACCCTATGTGAAAATCGTGATCATTCTAGGCTCTGAAATGTTTGTCACTTCCATGGATACCCATTGAAACTCCGTGATGAACACCTATGTTGTTCCAGTTTGTCTCTCAGGCAGATGAATCACTGAAGTGTATCTGAATCCTTCACAATAAACACAATCATGTGAAGACCTATCGTAAAATCCTATATGGAGGTGATGTAGGCCATGACCCAATGTCACAGTCCATGATACCACCACTAGGTATTTTCCACCCTCCAAGTGTAAGATCAGAAATTGGTAACCTCACAGTAATGAGTCATCCCGAGATTTGTGAGCTGTAATATGTCTAACCGTACCCAAGATCACGGTGGTGTATTTGGGCCGATCAAGTTAGAAACTCAAGGGATGGTGAGTTTCCCCAACTTTTCGAATGAAATCGAAGTTATGCCCCTACTGCTGTTGTAGTCCTCCCCTCTGAGGCTCTCTTTGAGTTCAGGTTGAGTCGTGATGCCTAGAGCTAAGTTCTATGTGCAGTGGATCACGATGATGTTAAACCTCCATCCTATACTCTGTAATGTTGTCGGCATGAGTGGGTAGCCTCTGTGCTATCGGTGGTGGTACTGCTAATGGGGGTGCCCTCTTTAGGCAGAAGCAGGGTTTTGTAGAATCCTACTAAAGTGTTGTATGGCAAGAAGAGGGTGATTGGGGTCACTTTGCACTCCGAGGTGCCTGTCTTTCTGGAGCTTGTCTTCTCTGGGGGTGCCCACTCCCAACAATCTGTCAACCACATGCGAAATTTTGAGACATGGTGGATTGACTTACTTTATATCATTGATAACACCATGAAATCCCTGGATCTAGGGGCCTTGGCGCGCCCTCTGTCAGCTCATGTCACATCCTCCTATCATCCTCATGCTCCAGCCTCATGCTCTGCCTTATCTCTTCTTCTCATTGTGCCCTCTTCCTCTTCCTCTCTGAGCTAGAGAGGAAAGGAAGTGACATGCCTTCTTTCGATGCTGTTAGCAAAGTGACCTATTTGTCACCTAAATTATTCCATTTCTGGGTCTTCCTATTTACTCATTGTCTTTAGTCCACGGGCTGACAGGATAAGCTTTCGATATGTAATGTTCCTAACTTGGATATACAGGCTCTTTGGATGATCTTCCGTGACTAGGGTGTGTCTTTCAAACAGAAATCAGCCAAGCTATTTGTCTTCCTCTGGAATACATTGAACATCTCTCATGAGATGTGCCTCTCTCAATGATAAGAGTCATAATGCTCAGCCTGATGAATTAGGTGTTGACCCTTCCTTTATAGCTTTTTCCAAAACCCTAAATCATTAATGAGAGCCTAATTCCTTATTGACTTCCAAAACCCTATATCACTATTGGCATGAAACCTAATTCACTATTGACTTCTATTTTAGCTCATAATGACTTAAAAGCTTTTAACCCTTACTGACTCAATGTCGCTTTCTGGATACTTAACACTGTGTTGGATTGACCTCTAAGTATTCTGTTTACCCCTTTGTTACTGGCTATAGTCTAGCAGTGGTTTAAAACCATTAAACTCTCAGAGATCTGTTGGAAAAGGACATTACACTCCTCTTTAGAGTATTTCACCTTGTTAGAAAATCACAGTTTCTTTACATTGTGAGTGAATTAATGAAATTTGGAGCTAGATGGGCTGAGTAGACTCCCTACTCATGTATTATAGGACATGAAAATTCACCAACCATTTAAATGATCTACCAATATAAATGATTTTAGCTCAATGTCACTTTCCGAATATAACACCTGTGACTGGAGTGACCTCTAGTAACCTTGTTTACCCCTCTTTGGCCCTGGCTATAGTCTAATGGGGCGGTTTAGACCATTAAGCCTCCTCTCTGGAGCTCCTATTTGGAAAGGGACATTACACTCCCACCTCTTGGAAACATTTCACCTTATTGTTCGACAAGCCTGGTTGCTACATGATGAGAGTGTAATGACTGGGATAGATGGGCTAGGTGACTTTCTACTAATATTATAGGGGAGCACTTGAAAATTCCACCAACCATTTTAAATTATCACCAATATAAATGATACATCTTCAATTTAATATTTCACTTAGCTTGTACTGTAAGATGTATGAATATGTTAGCACATGTTGGTTCATCTTCATACCAAAAGAACATTTGTGAAATAACTTTGGCGTCACAATATACCTCATTGTGTTTATTCTATGAAAAACATGTTTCAACATGAACACACATGCAAGAAGAGTCAAACTCTAAATACCAAGGGAGATGGTCCATTAATAGGGAAACATTTTATGAAAAGGAAGTAGGGAGCTATTTCTAACATTGTTTCCTCTAGTTGGTAGATGAAGGTTCACGTGGGTGTCCAACAAAGGTAATTGTAGTTTAGAACCAGTGTTGATGATCCATTGAACAAGGAAAGCCTCACTCAAGGTGCGTTTTCAAGACGTTGGATAGGTTGGGTACACTGTAAAAGAAGTCTATCATGTTGTCATGTAGTTCCCTCCATTAACATTCCATATACATCCATTGATCACTTTTTTCTTTTTGAGTAAAAGGTTAATGTCGAAGGGAGTACTTGGGGAACTCAAGGAGCATATTCCTTAGTTTTTATAGAGGTGGTACTTCTCTTTGTTAGATAGTAGATTTTATATATTCTCAAACTTAATGTAATGGGAGAATGTTATGAATAAAATACTCAAATGATATCGAACATCAAGAAAGTAAAACTAGGTTTTGAGATAACCAAATATTCATTAAGAACATCCCTATATGTGAAAGGATCAAGTAGTGCCAAACTCATAAGATAAAGGAATAAAAAATGGATACCACCAGATGATCTAAATTGGGTCATCTCCAAAAACTCTTTATAAACTTTGTAATAAAAATTTAATTGTCTTTATTTTGCAAAGTTGAGGAAATGTCCAAACATTCACATGAAAGTTGAAATAAACTATTGTGATGGTTGGCCTTCCAAGGTAGCCCATTAAAAATGAAGGTCGCGGTTAAGAAGGGCATTGAATGGAAGAGAAGAGAGTAGAGACTAGGAGGAAATGAAGAAGGGAAGTTCTAGAGGGGAGATGACTAAGAGGAAATTAGCTCAAAGATCGTAGGATAAGGGAGACATTGTTCTTGGACACACATGAGAAAATATTGTTGTTGAGTTCAATCCACTGGTAAATTTATTTTTTCTAGTGAGTAACAATGCATAAGGTTTTCTATGCATAAATAACCCTTTTTTTTAATTAATTACTCTTAATGAAATTCCATTAGAACCTAGTTTTCTTCTGAGTTAGGTTTCTAGGGTAAAATATGTGTGTATATGGTGCATTTAAAATATTTTTGATTGATGAATTGTTGTGATTGAGTGTTATGTTCTAGTACTTGAATACAAATCTATCACCAATTCACCCCTCTTTAAATCAATGCATGGTGATCAATAACACTTACATCCATGCATTGAATCATCATGTAATAAATATTGTGAATGGCTATGAATTGTGACTGAATGCATTAAAATATCTACCGAATGTTAAATCACTTGTATATATTTTGATGTCAGTGTAGAGTTGTTATTTTCTTGAAAAAATCATTATGTCAATTGTTATTGTATTTGACTAACTGCTCAGTTGTAATTAGCACGATGGGAATTGTGAAAACATAATTTTTTTTTTCCATTGATTGGTCTTGTCTTTCCATAGAAAATGAACCAAACAATGATTCAATTTGGGAATGCAACATTATTTGTCTATTGATGATGAGTAGCTGAGAAGGTTTTCACTTAGATTTGCATCCAAAACAAAGAACATGTTTTTATTTTTGTAGAATATATATGTTGACGAAACAAATAGTCCATAGCCCTATTGTTTACTGATCATATGGTATCAAAGCAGGTTCATCATTAGAGACCTTGAAGAAATTTCCATGGGAAAAGTCTTGAAGAGGGAGAAGCTAGAAGAATTGAGAGACTGCAATAGGAATATCCAAGAGGAACATTAGTATTGGAGGAAAAAAGTGGATGAGTGGGAAAAAGAACTTTCCAAACACCGGTAATCCTTCACCACCATGAGGGAAGAATTATATAAGAGAATATTACAACTCTTGCAATTGGAGGATAAATTCACTCATCTGGATAATTAACAAGAGGAGAGGTTCACTGAAGTGACTTCTCATCTATATTAGGGTTTGCAACAAAGAAAGAGGTCTTGAAGTAGCTACAATTAGTTTTCCAAGAAAAAAAGCAAGCCCCTTCTATTTCCACTATGAAATACAACACCATGATCAAGTCAAGCATGGTAAACTCACCTTTCAAGACCCTTCCTCAAGAGACCTTCAACAAATTTCAAAATCACACTAGAGGCATCAATTCTAGTCTCATGAGGAAAATGGTATATGATGGTCAAGGGATAGGGAAAGAAGGTCAAAGGATTGTGATCCTCGTTGTAGCTCAACAAAGGTACTAGGGACCTAACCTCCCTAACCCCTCACTTAGGTAGAACAATATATGTTTTCTATTTAATAAACACTAACATTAGTAAATAAGACCGATGTAATAATGTGAACACGTCTAATGTAAGAAGGCTTAATAAATAAGGTTGAATTCATCTTGATCTTGGATTTATTACTAATCAATTAAATAATTTTTTTTATCTTTCTTAACGTTTAGTAAATTTGTTATAATATCCTAGATGAAAACATCATATTTATGATATGAATTCTCGGGATTGCATATGAAAACCTTATGAAGTGAGGTCCAAGGAAATAGAGGCAGCCAGTTGGGAAAATCAATTTTGATATCTCTTCAATTATACTTATAGCACTCAATATGTCAAGCTAGGACACTGAGTTATTTTTGACATCATATAATTTTTTTTGAATTTATATATATATTGCATGGTTAACCATATGCAACATGCGAAATATCTTTGAGAAATTTTGATGTGATAGGGTTTTTGATCAAAATTAGTTGTTTTCTTTTTTAACAGCTCCTTCGAAGCATAAAGAATGGTGCAGAAGTGGGCATTATCCATTGAAGTGTCTTGTTATTTGAACCATGGTCAAGTAGTTATTACATATATGTCCTTCACAACAAAGAACTAAATCGTGTCTTATAAAGTCGAAGAGAAGTTTATGGAAGTAATAGAAATAATGAAACATATCGTAATGCCCTTATTGAAGGGTTGAAAACAACCAAAAATATGGTGACAATGATATTACGTACTTCACCAAATCGGAACTGATATGTAACCAAATGAAAGGAATTTATCAAGTTTAAAAAGACAATCTAAAACCTCTGCATAGAAAAGAAAGAATTGTTGATGCTCAATTCCACTCTTTTACAATAAATTAACATGAAGATATTAAGAGAATGTCCAGTGATCTAGTATCTGAAGAAGTGTCAACTATAGGTGGGGTTGTCAAAAATGACTTGGTTTAGAGATCAACTCCAACAAAATTTATTCATGGGCATCAATATAAATCCCTAGTGTGTGGAATTTTTTTTGTTATGATTGTTGTTGTGTCTTTCATGGCATGGTTGGCTCACTAACAGAGAATGGAGACATTTACCACACTACTTATTGTTGAGAAAATACTTAAATTAACTTAACTTCAATATATTCACATGCTTTGACTTGAGTTAATCTCTAAGTTTTTTAAATTATTATTTTATTGATGGTTCTTCTTATGATATTTAGGGTAGTTAGAAGACAGCTACATCTTTTATTAAGAGAATCATTCATAATCTATGAGTGAATATACTTGGTTTGTTTCTAATCATTATAGTATTTTATTATTTATTTCAAATTAAATCAGTGTTTCATCTTTTATAGTTTTATAAGTTCTTTATATCTCAAAAAATCTTATTTTATTTACAATGGTGTAGTCTATCTAATAGGTTTGAGTCAGCTCTATGGTATCATCTCTATGAATACTCCCTACATAATTTAATCTCTTGTAATTTGGCTTTGCAATCAATGGTTTTCCTTTGAAAGGAAACCTTGTCAAGAATTGAGATTCTTTTTTCATTTGAGAACTTCAAAGGGGTCTCATGAACTGGTATCACTTTTACTTGAGCCATCAAATTTTAATTATAGGACCAATATTTGGATTGGATGTTTTTATTTTATTTATTGAGGCACCTATATTTACAGATTACAGTGCACAAACAAGTTGTTTGTGTTGTTGAAATAATATCATTTGAAATACTCTCATGTAAGACCGATTTCGTGTGTGATGTAAGACCCATTTATTCGTTATAGAGAGTGTGGTAGTAGGTCCAAATTAGTCATTTTCTAGTTGTGGGGCACCAATCTAGTATGGTTTATCTAGGGGCAAAATCATCATATTTTTGTGCCATAGCGAACTATGCCCTCTAGGACTATGACCTCTGGCACTATGGCCTCTAGAACTATGCCCTATAGAACTATTACCTGTGGAACTGTGACCTGTTGAACTATGACCCACGAAACTACGCCCTCTGGAACTATGACCTGTGGAAATAAGCCCTTTAGAACTTTGACCTCTAGAACTATTACCTGTGGAACTGTGACTTGTGGAACTACGCCCTCTAGAACTATGACCTCTGGAACTATGACATCTAGAACTATGCAATGTATAACTATGACCTATGGAATTGTGACCTATGGAACTATGACCTCTGGAACTATGCCCTTTGGAACCATGACCTGTGGAACTTTGACCTGTGGAACTACGCCCTCTGCAACTATGACCTCTGCAACTATGATCTGTGGAATTGTGACTTGTGGAACTACGCCCTCTGGAACTATGACCTCTAGAACTATGCCCTGTAGAACTATGACCTGTGGAACTATGACCTATGGAACTATGCCCTCTGGAACTACGACCTGTGGAACTATGCACTCTGGAACTATGACCTCTGGAACTATGACCTATAGAACTATGACCTCTGGAACTATGCCCTCTTGAACTATGACCTGTCTAACTATGACCTGTGGAACTATGACTTGTAGAACTATGTCGTCTACAATTATGACCTCTAGAACTATGACCTCTAGAAATACGCCATGTAGAACTATGACTTGTAGAACTATGACCTGTGGAACTATAGCCTCTAGAAATATGACCTATGGAACTACACCCTCTTGAACTATGACCTATGGAACTATTGTTTCAGGATTAATCCGTAAGTGCGGACACGAACCGATCTCCCTAGATCCACCTGGATCTAGAACAAAACAGGACAGAATAATACA
>SNQJ01S0193096.1:0-15328 GCA_010110895.2 Picea sitchensis | reverse complement strand
CTGAGCCTTGATGTCGTAGGTCTCCTTTCGATGGCTCCTAGTTCTGACACACACACTTGCTCATGCATGAAGAAAATCAACCACTTTTGATGACCTTGTTGGTGTCTCTAGCTGCTGTAGCATCAGTCCTTCATATAGGCTTTCAACAATTCTCCAATCAATCTCTTTCTAGTTTGCTTCTAACCTTTTCAATAAGCATTCCCCTCAATATATAGGAGAAGATATATTAGTTACTTGGATAGGAATGATCCCAAGATATCTGGAATGCCAACACCTAAACAACCATTAGAAGCCAACTCATGTTTCTAGAAGATTCCCTTCTAGAAGATTTGAGATTTTTATCTTTTTCCTTCTTTTGGAACATGTTCGCACCCTGACAGTTAGTTACAGTGCGAACCCCTCGCACTCCAGCTTAATGCAGCCTACGAGAATCAGGCATTCTCGCAGGGAGATATATAGATAGCCTGCGAACATCCCTTAAAAGCATGATTTCTGGAAGCAGACAAATGTAACTTTTATCAGGAAAGTGTTCTTAGTGAAGAGCTTGATTTTCCATCATCATAACATCATCATGATGACCAAAATTGTGGATAGCAACTATGCCCTCTGAAACTATGACCTCTGGAACTACGCCCTTTATAACTATGACCTGTGGAACTATGACCTGTGGAACTATGCCCTTGGGAAGTATGACCTCTAGAACTACGCCCTCTGGAACTATGACCTGTGGAACTATGCCCTCTGGAACTATGACCTATGGAACTACGCCCTCTAGAAATATGACTTGTGGAACTATGCCCTCTGGAACTACGCCTTATGGAACTATGACCTCTGGAACTATGCCCTATAGAGCTATGACATGTGGAACTATGACCTGTGCAACTACGCCCTCTGGAACTATGACATGTGGAACTATTCCCTCTAGAGCTATCACATGTGGAACTACGCCCTCTGAAACTACACCCTCGGGAAGTATGACCTCTCGAACTACGCCTTCTAGAACTACACCCTATGGAACTATGACCTCTAAAAATACGCCCTATGGAACTATGACCTTTGGAACTACGCCCTCTAGAACTATGACCTCTGGAACTACGCCCTGTAGAACTATGACTTGTGGAAATATGCCTTCTGGAACTATGACCTGTGGAACTACGCCCTATAGAAATATGACCTGTGGAACTACGCCCTTTGGAACTATGCCCTCTGGAACTATGACCTGTGGAACTATGCTCTCTATTACTATGACCTGTGGAACTAGGCCTTGTGGAACTATGACCTATGGAACTATGCCCTCTGGAACTATGACCTATGGAACTGTGACTTATGGAATACGCCCTTTGGAACTATGACCTATGGAACTACTCCTTCTAGAACTATGACTTGTTGAACTAAGCCCTCTGGAACTACGCCCTCTAGAACTATGACATGTGGAACTGTGACTTGTGGAACTGTGACTTGTGGAACTATGCCCTCTGGAACTATGACCTCTGGAACTATGACCTCTAGAAGTACTCCCTATAGAACTATGACCTGTGTAACTATGAACTGTGGAACTATGACCTGTGGAACTACGCCCTCTGGAACTATGACCTATGGAACTAATCCCTCTGGAACTATGACCTCTGGAACTATGACCTATGGAATTGTGACTTGTGGAACTACACCCTCTAGAACTATGACCTCTAGAACTATGACCTCTAGAACTACGCCCTCTAAAACTATGACCTTTGGAACTGTGACCTGTGGAATTGTGACCTGTGGAACTATGCCCTCTGGAACTATGATATGTGTAACTTTCAATTGTGGAACTACGCCCTCTGGAACTATGACCTGTGGAATTTTGACTTGTGGAACTATGCCCTCTAGAACTATGACCTCTACAACTATGAACTTTAGAACTACACCCAGTAGAACTATGACCTATGGAACTGTGACCTATGGAACTATGACCTGTGGAACTACGCCCTCTAGAACTATGACCCGTGGAACTTTTAAATGTGGAACTACGCCCTCTGGAACTATGACATCTAGAACTATGCCCTGTGGAACTGTGACCTGTGGAACTATGACCTGTGGAACTGTGACTTGTAGAACTATGCCCTTTGGAAGTATGACCTCTGGAACTATGACCTCTAGAACTACACCCTGTAGAACTATGACCTGTGGAACTATGACGTGTTGAACTACACCCTCTAGAAATATGACCTATGGAACTACACACTCTGGAACTATGACCTGTGGAACTACACCCTCTAGAACTACGCCCTCTGGAACTATGACCTCTGGAACTATGCCTTGTTGAACTATGACCTATGGAAATATGACTTGTGGAACTATGCCCTCTAGAACTATGACCTCTGGAACTAAGCCCTCTGGAACTATGACTTGTTGAACTACGCCCTCTGGAACTATGCCCTCTGGAGCTATGACCTCTACAACTATGCCCTCTGGAACTATGACCTCTAGAACTATGCCCTCTAGAACTATGAGCTCTGGAGCTATGCCCTCTCGAACTATGACTTGTGGAACTATGCCCTCTGGAGCTATGACCTGTGGAACTATGACATGTGGAACTGTGACTTCTGGAACTACGCCCTCTAGAACTATGACCTCTGGAACTATGACCTTTGGAACTATGACCTTTAGAACTATGCCCTATAGAACTATGACCTCTGGAATTGTGACCTGTGGAACTCACCCTCTGGAACTATGACTTGTGGAACTTTGACTTGTGGAACTACGCCCTCTGGAACTATGACATGTGGAACTACACCCTATGGAACTATGACTTGTGGAACTACGCCCTCTGGAACTATGACCTATGGAACTATGACCTGTGGAACTACGCCCTCTGGAACTATGACTTGTGGAACTACACCCTCTGAAACTATGACCTGTGAAACTAAGCCCTCTGGAACTACGCCCTCTAGAACTATGACATGTGGAACTATGACTTGTGGAACTACGCCCTCTGGATCTATGACCTCTAGAACTATGACCTCTAGAACTACGCCCTATAGAACTTTGCCCTATAGAACTATGAAAAGTGGAACTATGACCTGTGGAACTATGACCTATGGAATTGTGACTTGTAGAACTATGCCCTCTAGAACTATGACCTCTAGAACTACACCCTCTAGAACTATGATCTATGGAACTGTGACCTATGGAACTATGACCTGAAGAACTACGCCCTCTGGAGCTATGACCTTTGGAACTTTTAATTGTGGAACTATGCCCTCTGGAACTATGACCTGTGGAATTTTGACTTGTGGAACTACGTCCTCTGGAACTATGACCTCTGGAACTATGAACTATAGAACTACGCACAGTAGAACTATGACCTATGGAACTGTGACCTGTGGAACTACACCCTCTGGAACTATGATTTGTGGAACTTTGAATTGTGGAACTACGCCCTCTGGAACTATGACCTCTAGAACTACAGCGTCTGGAATTGTGACCTCTGGAACTATGACCTGTGGAACTGTGACTTATGGAACTATGCCCTCTAGAACTATGACCTATGGAACTATGACCTCTAGAAATACACCCTGTAGAACTCTAACCTGTGGAACTATGGCATGTGCAACTACACCCTCTGGAAATATGACCTGTGGAACTACGCCCTCTGGAACTATGACCTATGGAACTACACCCTCTGGAACTACGCCTTCTAGAACTATGACCTGAGGAACTACGCCCTCTGGAACTATGCCCTTTGGAACTATGACCTATGGAACTACGCCCTCTGGAACTATGACCTGTGGAACTATGCCCTTTGGAACTATGAACTGTGGAACTCAGCCGTCTGGAACTATGCCCTCTAGAACTATGACATGTGGAACTGTGACTTGTGGAACTACGCCCTCTAGAACTATGACCTCTGGAACTATGACCTCTAGAACTACGCCCTATAGAACTATGACCTGTGGAACTATGACCTGTGGAACTATGACCTGTGGAACTACGCCCTATGGAACTATGACCTATGGAACTATAACCTCTGGAATTGTGACTTGTGGAACTACGCCCTCTAGAACTATGACCTCTGGAACTTTGACCTCTACAACTATGCCCTCTAGAACTATGACCTATGAAATTGTGACCTGTGGAACTATGACCTATGGAAATACGCCCTACGAAACTTTTAATTCTGGAACTACGCCCTCTGGAACTATGACCTATGGAATTTTGACTTGTGGAACTACACCCTCTCGAACTATGACCTCTGGAAGTATGAACTCTAGAACTATGCCCAGTAGAGCTATGACCTGTGGAACTGTGACCTGTGGAACTATGCCCTCTAACTATGACATGTGGAACTTTGAATTGTGGATCTACGCTCTCTGGAACTATGACCTCTAGAACTACACCCTCTAGAACAGTGACCTATGGACCCATGACCTGTGGAACTGTGACTTGTGGAACTATGAACTCTAGAACTATGACCTCTGGAACTATGAACTATGACCTCTAGAACTATAGCCTGTAGAACTATGACCTGTGGAACTATGACATTTGAAACTACACCCTCTAGAAATATGACCTGTGGAAATACGCCCTCTGGAACTATGACCTATGGAACTACACCCTCTAGAACTACGCCCTCTATAACTACGCCCTCTAGAACTATGACCTCTGGAACTATGCCTTGTCGAACTATGGCCTATAGAACTATAAACTGTGGAACTATGTCCTCTGGAACTATGTCCTTTCGAACTATGCCCTCTGGAACTATGACCTGTGGAACTACACCCTCTCGAGCTACACCCTATGGAACTATGACCTCTGGAACTGCGCCCTCTGGAACTATGTCTTCTAGAACTATGTCTTCTGGAACTATGACTTGTGGAGCTATGAGCTTTCGAACTATGACCTGTGGAACTATGCCCTCTGGAACTATGACCTATGGAACTACGCCCTCTGGAACTATGAGTCGTGGAACTACGCCCTTTAGAAATACACCCTCAGAACTATGACGTGTGGAACTATGCCTTATGGAGCTATGACCCGTGGAACTACGCCCTCTGGAACTATGACCTATGGAACTATGGCATGTGGAATTGTGACTTCTGGAACTATGCCCTCTAGAACTATGACTTATGGAACTATGACCTCTAGAACTACGCCCTTTAGAAATATGACCTATGGAATTGTGACCTGTGGAACTATGACCTCTGGAACTCATGCTCTGGAACTATGACCTGTGGAACTTTGACTTGTGGAACTACGCCCTCTGGAACTATTCCCTATGGAACTATGACCTATGGAACTACGCACTCTGGAACTATGACCTGTGGAACTATGCCCTCTAGAACTACGCCCTCTAGAACTATGACCTGTGGAACTACGCCCTCTAGAACTATGGCATGTGGAACTACACCCTCTAGAGCTATGACCTATGGAACTATGACCTATGGAACTATGCCCTCTGGAACTATGACTTGTGGAACTATGCCCTCTGGAATTATGACCTGTGGAACTACACCCTTTGAAACTACGCCCTCTAGAACTATTAACTCTGGAACTACGCCCTCTGGAACTATGACCTGGGGAACTATGCCCTCTCAAACTATGACCTGTGGAACTACACCCTTTGGAATTATGAGTTGTGGAACTGTGACTTGTGGAACTATGCCCTCTAGAACTATGACCTCTAGAACTACGCCCAATAGAAATATGACATGTGGAACCGTAACCTATGGAACTATGACCTGTGAAACTATGCCCTTTGGAACTATGACCTCTAAAACTACGCCCTCTAGAACTGTGACCTGTGGAACTATGAATTTTGGAACTAGACCCTTTGGAACTATGACCTCTGGAACTATGACCCTTGGAACTATGACTTGTGAAACTCGCCCTCTGGAACTATGACCTATGGCACTATGATCTCTAGAACTACACCCTGTAGAACTATTACCTGTGGAACTGTGACCTTTGGAACTATGACCCATGGTACTACGCCCTAGGGAACTATGACCTGTGGCAATAAGCCCTCTCGAACTACACCCTCTAGAACTTTGACCTCTGGAACTATGAACCGTGGAACTTTGACTTTTGGAGCTACACCCTCTAGAATTATGACCTATGGAACTATGACCTCTAGAACTACGCCCTGTATAATTATGGACTGTGGAACTGTGACCTATGGAACTATGACCTATGGAACGACACCCTTTGTAACTATGACTTGTGGAACTTTGACTTGTGGAAGTTTGACCCGTGGAACTATGCCCTCTCGAACTATGACCTTTGCAACTATGACCTGTGGAACTACGCCCTCTGGAACTATGACCTCTGGAACTATGACCTCTAGAACTATGCCCTATAGAACTATGACCTGTGTAACTGTGTCCTATGGAACTATGAACTGTGGAACTACGCCCTCTAGAACTATGACCTGTGGAACTACACCCTCTGGAACTATGACCTCTGGAACTATGACCTGTGGAAATGTGACTTGTGGAACTACACCCTCTAGAACTATGACCTCTGGAACTATGACCTCTAGAACTACGCCCTCTAAAATTATGACCTGTGGAACTGTCACCTATGGAACTATGACCTGTGGAACTACGCCCTTTGGAACTATGACCTATGGAACTTTGAATTGTGGAACTACGCCCTCTGGAACTATGACCTGTGGAACTATGCCCTCTAGAACTATGACCTCTGGAACTATGAACTCTAGAACTACACCTAGTAGAACTATGACCTATGGAACTGTGACCTATGGAACTATGACCTGTGGAACTATGCCCTCTAGAACTATGACCTGTGGAACTTTGAATTGTGGAACTACGCCCTCTAGAACTATGACCTCTACGCCCTGTGGAACTGTGACCTGTGGAACTATGACCTGTGGAACTGTGACTTGTGAAACTATGCCCTTTGGAAGTATGACCTCTGGAACTATGACCTCTAGAACTACACCCTGTGGAACTATGACCTGTGGAACTATGACATGTGGAACTACACCCTCTAGAAATATGACCTGTGGAACTACACCCTTTGGAACTATGACCTATGGAACTACACCCTCTAGAACTACGCCCTCTGGAACTATGACCTCTTTAACTATGCTTTGTTGAACTATGACCTATGGAAATATGACCCGTGGAACTAAGCCCTCTGGAACTATGACCTCTAGAACTATGACTTGTGGAACTACGCCATCTGGAACTACGCCCTCTGGAGCTATGACCTCTACAACTGCGCCTTCTGGAACTATGACCTCTAGAGCTATGCCCTCTGGAACTATGACCTCTAGAGCTATGCCCTCTGGAACTATGACTTGTGGAACTATGCCCTCTAGAACTATGACCTGTATAACTATGACATGTGGAACTATGACCTGTAGAACTATGCCCTCTGGAACTATGACCTTTGAAATTGTGACCCGTGGAACTATGACCTGTATAACTCACCCTCTGGAACAATGACTTGTGGAACTTTGACCTGTGGAACTACGCCCTCTGAAACTATGACATGTGCAACTACGCCATATGGAACTATGACCTGTGGAACTACGCCCTTTGGAACTATGCCCTATGGATCTATGACCTGTGGAACTACACCCTCTGGAACTATGACCTGTGGAACTACACCCTCTGGAACTATGACCTGTGGAACTAAGCCCTCTGGAACTACGCCCTCTAGAACTATGACATGTGGAATTGTGACTTGTGGAACTATGCCCNTGACCTGTGGAACTACACCCTCTGGAACTATGACCTGTGGAACTACACCCTCTGGAACTATGACCTGTGGAACTAAGCCCTCTGGAACTACGCCCTCTAGAACTATGACATGTGGAATTGTGACTTGTGGAACTATGCCCTCTAGAACTATGAACTATGGAACTATGACTTCTAGAACTACGCCCTATAGAACTATGACCTGTGGAACTATGACCTGTGGAACTAAGGCCTCTAGAACTATGACCTATAGAACTACGCCCTCTGGAACTATGACCTCTAGAACTATGACCTATGGAATTGTGACTTGTGGAACTACGCCCTCTAGAACTATGACCTCTAGAACTATAACCTCTAGAACTATGCCCTCTAGAACTATGACCTATGGAACTGTGACTTGTGGAACTATGACCTACGAAACTACGCCCTCTGGATCTATGACCTGTGGAACTTTGAATTGTGGAACTATGCCCTCTGGAACTATGACCCGTGGAATTTTGACTTGTGGAACTACGCCCTCTGGAACTATGACCTCTGGAACTATGAACTCTAGAACTACGCTTAGTAGAACTGTGACCTGTGGAACTGTGACCTGTGGAACTATGCCCTCTAGAACTATGACTTGTGGAAATTTGAATTGTGGAACTTTGAATTGTGGAACTATGCCCTCTAGAAGTATGACCACTAGAACTACACCCTCTGGAACTGTGACCTCTGGAACTATGACCTGTGGAACTGTGACTTGTGGAACTATGCCCTCTAGAACTATGACCTCTAGAACTATGACCTCTAGAACTACACCCTGTAGAACTATGACCTGCGGAACTATGACGTGTGGAACTACACCCTCTAGAAATATGACCTGTGGAACTATGACGTGTGGAACTACACCCTCTAGAAATATGACCTGTGGAACTACGCCCTCTGGAACTATGACCTCTGGAACTACGCCTTGTCGAACTATGGCCTATGGAACTATGACCTATGGAACTACACCCTTTGGAATTATGACCTGTTGAACTACGCCCTATGGAACTATGACCTGTGGAACTGCTCCCTATGGAACTATGACCTGTGGAATTGCACCCTCTAAAACTGTGACCTCTGGAACTAAGACTTGTGGAGCTACGCACTCTGGAAGTATGACCTGTGGAACAACACCATCTAGAACTATGACCTGTGGAACTACGCCCTCTGGATCTATGACCTGTGGAACTATGCCCTCTGGAACAATGACCTGTGAAACTTTGAATTGTGTAAGTACGCCCTCTGGAACTATGACCTGTGGAATTTTGACTTGTGGAACTATGCCCTCTGGAACTATGAAGTCTAGAACTATGCCCAGTAGAACTATGACCTGTGGAACTGTGACCTGTGGAACTATGCCCTCTAAAACTATGACCTGTGGAACTTTGAATTGTGGAACTACACCCTCTGGAACTATGACCTCTAGAACTATGCCCTCTAGAACAGTGACCTCTAGAACTATGACCTGTGGAACTATGACTTGTGGAACTATGCCCTCTAGAACTATGAACTCTAGAACTATGACCTCTAGAACTACACCCTATAGAAGTATGACCCGTGGAACTATGAAATGTGCAACTACACCTTCTAGAAATATGACCTATGGAACTACGCCCTCTGGAACTATGACTTATGGAACTACACCCTCTGGAACTACGCCCTCTAGAACTATGACCTCTGGAACTATGCCTTGTCGAACTATGGCCTATGGAACTATGACCTGTGGAACTACGCCCTCTAGAACTATGACCTGTCGAACTACGCCCTCTGGAACTATGACCTGTGGAACTACACCCTCTCAAACTACGCCCTATGGAACTATGACCTCTGGAACTTCCCTCTGGAACTATGTCCTCTAGAACTATGACTTGTGGAGCGATGCACTTTGGAACTATGACGTGTGGAACTACGCCCTCTGGAACTATGACCCATGGAACTACGCCCTCTGTAACTATGACCTGTGGAACTACGCACTCTGGAAATAAGCCTTCTAGAACTATGCCCTGTGGAACTATGCCCTCTGGAGCTATGACCTATGGAATTACGCCCTATGGAACTATGACCTATGGAACTGTGACTTATGGAACTACGCCCTCTAGAACTATGACCTCTGGAACTATGACCTCTAGAACTACGCCCTGTAGAAATATGACCTGTGGAATTGTGACCTGTGGAACTATGACCTGTGGAACTTGCCCTGTGGAACTATGACCTATGGATCCTTGACCTGTGGAACTACGCCCTCTAGAACTATGCCCTCTGGAACTATGACCAATGGAACTACGCCCTCTAGAACTATGACCTGTGGAACTACAGCCTCTGGAACTAAGCCCTCTAGAACTATGACCTGTGGAACTACACCCTCTAGAACTATGGCCTGTGGAACTACACCCTCTAGAACTATGACCTGTGGAACTATGACCTGTGGAAATATGCCCTCTGGAACTATGACCTGTGGAACTACGCCCTTTGGAATTATGACCTGTGGAACTACACCCTCTGAAACTATGCCCTCTGGAACTATGAACTCTGGAACTACGCCCTCTGGAACTATGACCTGTGGAAATACTCCCTCTCGAACAATGACCTGTGGAACTACACCCTCTGAAATTATGACCTATGGAACTGTGACTTGTGGAACTACGCCCTTTGGAACTATGACCTCTGGAACTATGACCTCTAGAACTACGCCCTATAAAAATATGACTTATGGAACAGTGACCCGTGGAACTATGACCTGTGGAACTATGCCCTCTGGAACTATGACCTCTGGAACTACGCCCTCTAGAACTGTGACCTGTGGAACTATGACCTTTGGAACTACACCCTTTGGAACTATGACCTCTGGAACTATGACCCTTGGAACTGTGACTTGTGGAACTACGCCCTCTGGAACTATGACCTATGGAATTATGATCTCTAGAACTACACCCTATAGAACTATTACCTATGGAACTATGACCTGTGGAACTATAACCCACGGTACTACACCCTCAAGAACTATGACCTGTGGAAATAATCCCTATGGAACTACGCCCTCTAGAACTTTGACCTCTGGAACTATGAACCGTGGAACTTTCACTTGTGGAACTATGCCCTCTGGAACAATGACCTCTGGAACTATGACCTCTAGAACTACGCCCTGTAGAATTATGGCCTGTGGAATTGTGACCTATGGAACTATGACCTATGCAACTACACCCTCTGGAGCTATGACCTATGGAACTTTCACCTATGGAACTTTGACCCATGGAACTCTGCCCTCGCGATCTATGACCTTTGCAGCTATGACCTGTGGAACTACGCCCTCTGGAACTATGACCTCTAGAGCTATGACCTCTAGAACTATGCCATGTAGAACTATGACTTGTGGAACTATGAAATATGTAACTATGACCTATGGAACTACGCCCTCTACAACTACGACATGTTGAAATATGTACTCTGGAACTATAACCTATTGAACTATGACCTCTAGAACTATGACCTCTAGAACTACACCCTCTCGAACTGTGACCTCTAGAACTATGACCTATGGGACTCTGACTTGTAGAACTATGCCATCTAGAACTATGACCTCTAGAACTACGCCCTGTAGAACTATGACCTGTAGAACTATGACCTGTGAAATTATGCCCTCTGGAAATATGACTTGTGGAACTACGCCCTCTAGAACTATGACCTATGGAACTACGCCCTCTGGAACTATGACCTCTGGAACTAAGCCCTATAGAACTATGACCTATGGAACTATGACCTGTGGAACTACGCCCTCTGGAACTATGACCTCTGGAGCTACGCCCTGCATAACTATGACATGTGGAACTATGACCTGTGCAACTACACCATCTGGAACTATGACGTGTGCAACTATGCCCTGTAGAAGTATGATCTATGGAACTACACCCTCTAGAACTACACCCTTTGGAACTACGACCTCTCGAACTATGCCCTCTAGAACTATGCCCTCTAGAACTATGACCTCTGGAACTACGCGCTATAAAACTATGACCTCTGGAACTATGCCCTCTGGAGCTATGCCCTTTGGAACTATGCCCTATAGAACTATGACCTGTGGAACTATGACATGTGGAACTACGCCCTCTGGAAATATGACCTATGGAAATATGACATGTGGAACTATTCCCTTTGGAACAATGACCTCTGGAACTATGACCTTTGGAACTACGCCCTCTAGAACTATGACCTCTGGAACTATACCCTCTGGAACCATGACCTGTGGAACTATGCCCTCTGGAACTATGACCTCTAGAACTGTGACTTGTGGAACTATGCCCTCTGGAACTATGACCTCTAGAACTACACCTTGTATAACTATGACCTGTGGAACTATGACCAGCAGAATTTCTCCCTCTGGAACTATGAACTATGGAACTTTGACCTGTGGAACTACACCCTCTGGAACTATGCCCTCTGGAAATATGACCTATGGAACTACTCCCTCTAGAACTATGATCCGTGGAACTACACCCTATGGAACTACACCCTCTAGAACTATGACATGTGTTACTACACCATCTAAAACTATGACATGTGTTACTACACCCTCTAGAACTACAACTTCTGGAACTATGACCTCTAGAACTATGCTCTATAGAACTATGACCTATGGAACTATGACCTGGAGAACTACGCCCTCTTGAACTATGACATGTGGAACTAGGAACTCTGGAACTATGACCTGTGGAACTATTCCCTCTAGAACTATGACCTGTGGAACTACGCTCTCTGGAACTATGACCTATCGAACTACGCCCTACAGAACTATGACATGTGGAACTATGACTTGTGCAACTACGCCATCTGGAACTATGACATGTGGAACTATGCCCTCTAGAAGTATGACCTCTGGAACTATGCCTTCTGGAACTACTCCCTTTGGAACTATGACCTCTCGAACTATGCCCTCTAGAACTATGCCCTCTGGAACTATGACCTTTGGAACTACGTGCTATGGAACTATGACCTGTGGAACTACGCCCTTTGGAGCTATGCCCTTTGGAACAATGACCTGTGGAACTGCGCCCTGTAGAACTATGACCTGTAGAACTATGACCTGTGGAACTACGCCCTCTGGAACTATGACCTGTGGAACTATGCCCTCTGGAAATATGACCTGTGGAACTATGCCCTTTGGAACTATTCCCTCTAGAACTATGACCTATGGAAATATGCCCTATGGAACTATGACCTGTGGAACTATGCCCTCTGGAACTATGGCCTCTAGAACCGTGACTTGTGGAAATACGCCCTTTGGAACTATCACCCTTGGAACTATGACCTCTAGAACTACACCCTGTATAACTATGACCTGTGGAACTGTGACCTGTGGAACTATGACCAGTGGAATTTCTCCCTCTGGAACTATGAACTATGGAACTTTGACTTGTGGAACTACACCCTATGGAACTATGCCCTCTTGAACTATGACCTATGGAACTATGCCCTCTGGAACTATGACTTGTGGAAATACACCCTCTAGAAATACACCCTCTAGAACTATGACATGTGTTACTACGCCCTCTAGAACAATGATATGTGTTCTACGCCCTTTGGAACTACACCTTCTAGAACTATGACCTCTAGAACTACTCTCTATAAAACTATGACCTGTGGAACTATGGCCTATGGAACTACGCCCTCTGGAACTATGACATGCGGAACTATGCCCTCTGGAACTATGACCTATGGAACTACACCCTCTGGAACTACGCCCTTTGGAACTATGGCCTGTGGAACTACGCCCTCTTGAACTATGACTTGTGGAACTAAGCCCTCTGGAACTACACCCTCTTGAACTATGACATGTGGAATTGTGACTTGTAGAACTACGCCCTTTGGAACTATGACCTCTAGAACTATGCCCTCTAGAACTATGACTTGTGGAACTGTGACCTGTGGAGCTATGACTTGTGGAACTATGCCCTCTAGAAGTTTGACCTCTGGAACTACGCCCTCTGGAACTATGACCTCTAGAAATGTGACCTCTGGAACTACGCCCTCTGGAACTGTGACATGTGGAACTTTGACCTGTGGAACTAGGCCCTCTAGAACTATGACATGTGGAACTATGTCCTCTTGAACTATGACCTATGGAGCTATGACCTGTGGAAATGTGACTTGTTGAACTAGGCCCTCTAGAACTATGACATGTGGAACTATGTCCTCTTGAACTATGACCTATGGAACTATGACCTGTGGAAATGTGACTTGTTGAACTACGCCCTCTAGAACTATGACCTGTGGAAATGTGACTTCTTGAACTATGCCCTATGGAACTATGACCTCTAGAACTATGACCTCTAGAACTATGCCCTGTAGATCTATGACCCATGGAACTCTGACCTATAGAACTATGACCCATGGAACTACGCCCTCTGGAACTATGACCTGTGGAACTACGCCCTCTTGAACTATGACCTGTGGAACTATGTCCCTTGGAACTATGCCTTCTGGAACTATGAACTCTAGAACTATGACTTGTGGAACTATGCCCTCTAGAACTATGACCTCTGGAACTATGACCTTTAGAACTACGCCCTGTATAACTATGACTTGTGGAATTGTGACCTGTGGAACTATGATATGTGGAACTATGATCTGTGGAACTATGCCCTCTGGAACTATGACCTGTGAAACTTTGACTTGTGGAACTACCCACAAGCATCACATTATTTTTTCTATTTTTTTTGGTTGGTTGAAATTCTTCCTATGGACACTAGGAAGCAACAAATGTTTGTTTTGAGCTATTACGATGTGGTAGAAGTGTGTCACAAGCTATGAAAACACCCATCTGGCTATATGCAGGGTATATATTCCACTAAAGTCACCGAGGACTTGCTCCTGGCCATTGACAATAAATGGTCCCTTTGGAGAGGCATGCTGGCTCATAAGGAAAAATATGTCCTTAAATATTCCAAGTGGACGTTTCCCTTTAACATGTGAAATTTTGACAACCTTGTCTTGCAAGTCATGGATGCGTTGTGAGTCAGTGAATCCATGTATCAATGTTTTGGCAAGTGTTTCATTCTTCGATTCATCACTTGTATCAAATTCACTAGCAATTTCGAGAGTCTGTGCAGAGTTTTCATCCCCTTCTCCAAGAACATTGTTCGAGTTCTCATTTATACAAATGTTTTGTGCTTTGTACAGGGCCCTGGAACACAATTCTTTTAATTCTTTCATGACAACATGCACCCATAGTTTACTTGTCTGGTATGCATTCTTGTATTGCAAGAGTATTTTGAGAGATACAACAATTGTCATTGTATCACTAATGAATTGTGGCAAGGATTTTTACACAACATCTAGTTGGACAAACACGTTAATAATTGATCCTGTTAAGCCCATTTGGGGTCGTTTATAGCCCTAGGGTCTGATTTGTGCAAATGCAACTCGCAGAGACACAAGTCTCTCTTCAAGTTCTGTAAGTGCACTTACATCTAGTAGAGGTGTATTACATCTTATTTGGTCAGGCATTGCAAAGTGTGGTAGTTTTCCATTTTCAAGCGATCATTTGCATGGAAGAGAAATATTGTCACTATAAAATGTTTTATCATTTAGTGTCAAGCAGA
>SNQJ01S0193094.1:5161-17795 GCA_010110895.2 Picea sitchensis | reverse complement strand
ATTAAATGTGAAAGAGAGATTACAACCGTTTCCTTGATGTCGTAAGGTCCCTTCCAATTGTCCTTCATTCCCCACACACTTCTTTCTCCAAGGATTATGAGACCATGGATCTGATAGCTACTCATAATCTATCTTGACAAAGCAAATCTCAAAGCCACTCTAACCAAGCCAAAGCTAACAAGCTCAAGAACCAACAAAAGCTAAATTTCTCCATGAGAACTCCTCTCTGTTTATAAGTTGAAGAGGATAAGGTGAGGAGGTTAGGATGACCCCACTAAATCATGAAAGCGAGTAAGATCCAAACCATTCATATGCCACCTCACCATATAAGTTTCTCCTTCTAGAAGATTAGAGAAAATGAGTGTTTTTCCCACGTGTAAGAATTCTTGCACCCTGCTTATAGTGCAACCTGCGAACTGTTTGCACCCTAGCTATGGTGAAACCTACGAGAATTAGTCATTCTCGCACCCTAATACATAGGCAACCTGCAAATTTCCTCTTTTACAGGGTTTTTACTAGGGAAAATGCAACTTCTTTTCTCAGGAAAAGTTCTTCTCCCTTCTCTCTTCAGGAACTCAGGCCACTGACCCCTCTGAAGGCAACAAATAGGTTTACATCATTAACGGTCATAGGGATGACGAAAATAATGTGTAACACTAGAAACCTTGCATTTTCCTGACTTAACAAGGTTGTTGAATGACCCTATATGTCACAATCTGCATTGGCCCCCTATGCCGACGAAGTTGCCTTCAGACATACCGAAGTTTGAAGCCAAGACTAACGAAGATCCAAGAGATCATGGGACTACCTTTCACCTTTGGTTCTCTTCTAATTCGTTGAAATACGACTTCGTACAATTGTGATTGTTTCAACGCACTCTCATTGGGAGTGTTGTGAAATGGTACATTGAGCTTGACCGCTCAAGATACTCTTTCTTCGGCGAATTGGCAATGGTTTTCCTAAATCATTTCCAATTACCTATGAGATACGACGTCGACACAGAGTTGTTGGCTAATTTTGCATAGACAAAAGTGGACCATATCTCTGATCACATCCAAGAATGGAGACACTGAAAGAGTTTGATTAAATTGCCAGTCCCACCATCATTCCTTCTTGAGTGGTTCCTTAAGTCTTTTGTCCCACAGTTATCCAAATACGTCGCAACATCGTGAGTGTTTTTTGAAGAAGATGCAATCATGAGAGCTCAACAGCTTGAGCTCATCTATTCTCAATCTGGTCTACTATATGAAATCTTGTAGGATATGCCACACTCCATAATTGATAAAACCAGACAGAGAGTTGGACTACATGCTAATGGTATTGTTGTTTCAGCACAAGCAAAGCCCGTTGAACAACTGATAAAACAATTGCAACAATTGTCTATACAGCACATAGCGGCCAACTAGACCACTGGTCTGACTGCTCCCCCTACCCAAATGTTGGATGTACACAGTGTGCAATTGACAAATCTAAATGCCACCCAGTATCCTGATGGAAAGAAGAAACAACGTAAGAAGGGTAAGGGGGATAAGAAACCCACTAATAATGCTAGCGGGGGAAACACTAAGAAAATAAAAGTGAAGTATCTGTGTAACCTTTGCATGGAATACCACCTGACTCATCAGTGCCCTCATCTTGCAGAGGCCCAAAAGTTATTATCACAACAACAGCTTGTTGTGTTAACGAACCCATTTCAACATGGGAAAAATCTAACCCAAGCCTCTACAAGTGTGGAAGGGGGCAGTCAAGGACCCCCTCCACCTGTGAATAATCCCCCATCCATGAATGTGTATATGGTGAAATGTGATTCCTTTATATCGACTAGAGAACATGACTACAGTAAGCCAAGTACCTCTGATAAAAGTAAAGAAGTTGAAATCCCATCTCTTCCTCTTCAGATCGAGAAGACATTGGATGAAACCATGACATGCATCCCAAAATGTGTGTTCAAAAAAGCTTCTCATAACCCAAACGCAAGGGCCACCCAGAACTACTCTGTGGTGGAGGATTTGTCACAAACCCCTTGTGCAATGTCAGCTTTGGAAGTTCTCCAGAGCTTCCCTTCCTAGAGAAAGGCTCTGTTAGCTACTTTAGGATCTGTCGAGGCTTGTAACCTGGGTACAATCATGCTTAATACGACCGACTTAAAACCTTGTCTTCCTTACCACGTAGCATTCTAGATAGTAGTGGCTTATTCCATGAAAACTTGTACTCGAAACGTTTTCCGCATGGTGGTCGATGAGTGTGCCTCGACATGCGTAATGTATTTGGTGTGTTGGAAGGCCATTGGCCATCCCTCTTTGTCTCCATCACCTACTCTCCTCACTGCTTTCGACGGTCGTTCTTTCCAGCCACATGGAATCATCCCTTCTTTCCCAGTGCAGTTAGGGGGAAAAAACGTGTGTGTCAAAGTCGAGGTAGTTGATTCATCACTCGACTACAATCTTTTGTTAGGAAGGAGGTGGACCTATGCCATGCAAGAAGTGGTCACAACAGTTTTCTGGGTTTTGTTGTTTCCATACGAAGGTCGGATCGTGACCATTGATCAATTGTATTTCTCCCATTCTAACCATTCATTGGGGGTATCTGCGGTCCCGATGATTGATAATCCTCAACCCAGCATAGTTAACATAGGAGTTGGTTTGTGCCCACCTTTGATGGGTACATTCGATTATCCACCTCTTCAAGGTGATGTGAAGTTCATATCAGACCACCATAAGGTTGAGATTTTCAAGGTTTCGTCGTTTCACACAACTTACTTCAACGATCTGTGGATTCTTCCTTCCCCATCGACCATGACAGAAGGGACAAGGCACCATGGCATGTCCATGCCCTTGTCTGTGATAGAAGTAGCATACTCTTTAGTCTAGCAAGCTTCTACCGATCCCAATCCGACTCCTGCACAAGAGTTAGATCCGACTTTAGAGCCTATTTGGGCTCAAGGTTCCCTCACTAGTACAGACTCTTTAGACTTAGTCTTTCCCTTCAACAAAGAAATCATTGAGGAAATTACTAGTCTGGACAAACCTTGGGACGATATTCATCACAGATCTTACTTCCTCCCAGAGTTAAGTAGAATTGAAGCAGGGGAATTCACTTTGAATATGATTGGAGATAGGTCTTGTCCTATTAATCCTTTGGCTATGCATGCTATTTATGCTGAGGATAATATGGAAACCATTGCTGAAACTATACCTATTAACATCTCCAAAACCCCTAGCATCATGGAGAATGTTTTTGTCAGAGTTGACTGCTCCCCCGAAGAGATTCACATATACACATATTTATTTAATGAATTCCATGATGTTTTTGCTTGGTCTTACGAAGAAATGCCAGGCATTGATCCAAAAATTGTCGAACATGAAATCATAACTTATCCTGACACTAAGCCGATTCAGCATAAGATTCGTCTAGTTAATCCTAAGAAAGCAACAACTATTAAGGTTGAAGTAGAAAAACTGCTCAAAGAAGGTTTTATCTACCCCGTCCATTTGCCCCAATGGGTGTCAAATCCCATGATAGTTGATAAAAAATAGGGTACGATTTGTGTATGTATGGAATTTCGTGATCTGAGCAAGGCCTGTCCCAAAGATAATTTTCCCACACCATTTATCAACCATATTGTCATTGAATGTGCAGGTTGCGAGGCTTTTTCTTTCATGGATGGTTTTTCGGGATACAATTAGATATAGATCAAACCCGAAGACCAACACAAAATAGCTTTCATATGTCCATGGGGTACATTCACTTATCGTAAGATGCCTTTTGGTCTGAAAAATGTTGTAGCCACTTTTCAGCGGGCCATGTCTTTTTCTTTCCACAACCTCAAACATATAGTCGAGGCCTACTTAGATGATTTAGCATCATGATCTCATAAGAGAACTGATCATCCCACACACCTCTAACTTATCTTTGAGTGATGTTGCTACTTCCGGATTCGGTTGAACCCCAACAAATGCAACTTTTGCGTAACGTCATGCCATCTTCTTGGTTTCATCATTTCGACAAAAGGGATCATGGTCGATCCTCTCAAGGTTGAGGCAATAGTTTAGTTGCCTCCCCCACACACAATCCTTCAAATTCAGAGTCTACAGGGTAAAGAAAAATGTTTACGGTGTTTCATCGCAAATTATGCTGAGATCACAAAGGGATTTATGTGTTTACTAAAGAAAGACTTCCCTTTTCATTGGGATGAATCCACTCAATGCTCTTTCGACTCATTGAAACGCGCCCTCATGACTACCCCTCTGCTTCAGCCACCCAATTATAATAAAGATTTCTTATTGTACTTGGATGAGACAGAGTCATCCATCAGTATGGTCTTAGTTCAGGAAGATGATATTCTCTCAGAGTATGTGATTTATTACCTAAGCCAAGGCCTGGTGGTTCCGAAACTCAATTATGCCCACATTGAAAAACTTGTGTTGGCAGCAGTTCATGCTGTCCAATAGTTCTGTCATTATATCATGTTTCGCAAGACTACCGTCATTGCCATTGTAAACCCATTTCAATACGTATTGACACGACGGGTAATAGGTGGAAAAATCAGTAGATGGATAGTTGTCCTCCAGGAATTTTACTTAGATTTTGTTTTGGCAAAATCCAAAAAGTCACTGGTCTTTGCAGAACTCATCTCAAAACTTTCGATCGAGTCAGGTGATGTTATGCCCGAAGAATCGCCTATCGAAGGAGACATGTTTTTGATCTCATCTTCAGACCCTTGGTATGGAGATATACTTGTCTATATCCAGACTTTGAAGTTCCCCACCTCTACTTCTCGTGATGAGCATCACTGCATATGCCATCAGGACAAGAACTATCTCATACTTGAAGATACTTTGTATTGTAGAGGTGTAGATTACATCCTTCACCGGTGCCTCACTCATGAAGAAACCAAAATTGTGCTTAACGATTGCCACACTGGAGCATCTAGCGGTCATTTGTCTAGGTTGGAAACAACCCAAAAGATTCTATGAGTTGGTTACTTCTGGCCGACATTGATCAAATATTGTATTGAATCAGTCAAGAAGTTCCACTCGTGTCAAATCTTCTCACGGAAGATGAGGGCACACCCCACTCCCATGTTTCTCGTCATCACCGTTGGCCCCTTCACCAAGTGGGGGATTGATTACACTACCTGCAACCCTCCTTCAGTAAGGGGGCACCATTATATCATCGTAGCAGTAGACTACTTCACCAAGTGGGTCGAAGCTATGACAACGCTCAAGGATGATGGCGAAACGGTTGCCCTCTTTTTATTTAACCAAATTATAGCAAGGTTCGGTGTCTTGAGAGAGATTGTCACTGACCATAGAAGTCACTTTCAGAACACAATTATGATCGAGTTAACATAAAAGCTTGGGTTGAGACAAGAACACTCGTCACCTTACTACCCTCAAGCGAATGGTCAAGTGGAAGCTGTCAATAAATATCTCAAGACCATTTTACAACAAATGATCAATTCGACCAAGTCAAATTGGCATTTGATGTTATACTCGGCCTTATGGGCCTATTGAACATCTGTCAAGACTGTAACCAATTTCTCACCTTTTCAAATAGTTTACGGGCTGGAAGCAGTCTTGCCTATAAAGTGTCAGATCCCATCTCTATAATTGGCAACACAATTATTGTCAGACACTTCACCACTGGAAGAATGTTTGTTATACCTCAAAGAGCTCAATGAGAAACTTCGTGATGCGGCCTTGGACAACGAAGCTCACAAGAAAAAATTTAAGTGTCAATATGATCAGTCCATTCATCCTAGGATTTTCTCCGAAGGTAACCTTTTCCTGGTCTATGACCAAGATAAGGACTCCCTGGGGGCAGGCAATTTCAAACCCATGTGGTTCGGACCTTTCATCGTAAAAGAGGTTCTAAAAAAGGGTGCTTATTGTCTGGTAGACTTTGAGGGAAATACTTTGGCGGAGACTAGAAATGGGCTCTACCTCAAGAAGTATTACTCATAGGGAGGTCACCTTGAGTAACATTTTGTAACATATGTATAGTTCCTGTACATTTTTTGCGTTTTAGTTTTTACCTATTTGGTTTTATGGACGTGTCATTTTATGTCATCTTTTTCACTGTGGCAGATGTCAAGTGAATCAGAGGCGTTCGTTGGATTTGTGGATAGTGCAAGCCGACACACTTGGATGCTTGCTTCCGCAGCTTGGGTAATTTACACATCTCAAGGCCAGTTGTTATCTTCAGGGGGTATCTGTTTAGGTGACACCACAAACAATGTTTCTGAATACAGTGCAGTTTTAGAGTTGCTGCATGACACTGTGTTGCATGGTATTTCTCGCCTCCGGGTTTATTTAGATGCTCAACTAGTTGTGTCTCAGTTAAATGGAACTTACTGCGTTTATGATCCTACTCTACACTAACAGTTACTTAGGTTACGTATCTTAAAACGAAGCTTTGATTACATTATGTATATCCATGTTCCTAGGAGATTGAATCAAGTTACAGATTCCCTAGCTAATCATGTATTAGATTGGCATATTGCACATATATGAAGAAAAATTCACACATGCACATGTAAATACATTTGTAAATTAGATGTATTCCATAAAACACAAAAAAAGACATAAAAATCCATATATAATATCAAAAACATCAGAGTACATAGGTGGGCGCAAGAACCTAAAAGATATGACCAGTAACGAGTCATAGGGATTATGTCCTCAAAAATATACAAGTAGTTCCTTCGGCATGAAAAAGTACAGCCTAACTAGGGATGGGCCCTATGAGCCCGGTTGTAATTATCAATGGCGTTTTCCAAACGCTGAAAAAGCCGGACCCACGTCTGTGGTGCCCCCACTACGTGAGGCTGCATAGAGGGCGGCAGATCCTCAATCTTTGCCATAGGAATGGTGCAAGTGAGCGAGGTAAAATTTTTCTCTACTCGTCTCAGAACTCTCTCAGCCTCACCAGCTGGAAGTCCTCCTGCTACTGTTGGTCCCCCTACGGTGGAAGGTGCGGCCTCTTGCTGAGGACGTCTCTTGTTCCTCGCATAATCCATTGGTCGCATTGGCCCCACATCTGCACATAACAGACACATTTCTGTCAAATACTCTAATATAATAAAAAAAATGATATATATAAAAACCTCATAAAAATAAATAAAATTATAAATTTAAAAAGAAAAAACAAGCTTACCCATCTCGCCACTCTCTTCACCAGGAGGTACCGGTATCTCAGGATCTCTTGAGAAGTCAATCCCGGCAAAGGGGTAATCCTCTATGACCGGGATTTGTCGTGACAACCAAGAAAAAAAGTTGTCATCAAAAGCCTCAATGGTCCTTCCCCTCTCCTGTCATGGCATTAGCATCGCCCATTTGCATAATGCAGGGCTAGAGGCTAGGTGCCCTCATACCACCTCTTGAGGGCTGAAACTGGGCACTCTTTCAAATAAGAAAGAGAAGACAATCGTTCCAAACCGAAGCTCCTATGATTCCATAGCCGACAATCTGTTAGATGCCTTTTCATACAATCTAATAATGTGGTGCTCCAGTCAAAGATTTGTGCATTTAAGCACTGAACTGCATAATTCATTTGTACATGGGAAGCCTGATTCAAAGCCATAGACCCAATAATCCACCCGATGAGCAACACTATCACTTTCAGTGATAAGTTTGAAATCTTTCTTATCGACACCTGTGAGCTCATTCTGTCAGTGTCATATTGACAATGGAGTCCAATAAACTCCTATATGTTGAGAGGCCCTAAAGGAAAGGTACATAAATTGACTAGTTCCCTTCTCCTGAAGAGGCCAGTCAAAAATTGTATGTCATTTGTCATTGGCACTAGAGACTACTCCTCGAACATAAAGGCCTCAGCATCAGGATGCCAATAATCAATTAAGGCATTCAGTAGCCTAGGTTGTGCTCGCATGAACGGACAATGGTAAAACTTTAACAAACCACATTGCATTAACACAACAAGAGTATTAGGGTCTGCATCAACCAACTCATCAATATCCTCATGCTCTCTTTCCCTCCAGTGAACATACATCCTGCAAATAAACCAAGTTCAGGATGGTTAACTCTTGCCTTTTTTATTTTTTACACTAAAGGGAGGGTCCACGTGGGATGTTGTGATGACAGTCGTGTGTACACATGCTCTACCATAATATAGAATGAGTGTACACGCGTGTTTTCATCAGAAAGCCCGCGTTGACCTAGGGACAACCTTTTAAAATGTCGATGCCCCTCTCAAAAATAAAAAAAAATGCATAAAGAAAGAATTGAATTGCAAGATGAGGTAGTTTATACTTACTTGGTCCAAGCGGATGGTTGTTTCATCCACCGAGGCTCCCGGAATCAACTCTTTTCACAAAGGGGTAGTTTTGGCTTTTAGTTAATTTCTGAATTAACAATGGTGATAATGAGCTGCCAGCTTCTATTTATAGATTTTTTTGCCTCTTTTTGTCAATTTTCGGACCCTTTTGTCATTTTTTCTAAACTAAAAATCATTTAACATGGTCCAAGAGTTTTCTTTGGATGGTTATGAAAATGTTTCTTTGGGTATTTTTGTAGTTTTGGGTCGTTTTGAAGGTCCTTTGGTAAAAAGTCTTTTGCCAACTCGTTGCATTTCAGTTAGGATTCCACCTCCACTTCTTGCATCTTGTTGTCTTTTCCGCTTTGCCATAGGATCAATCCCATCATGTCGCGACACAGAACCATCATTGATTCTTTAGAAGTGTCATAATTTGGTGGTAGAGCCTACCTTAACATGCATGCCCTAGGTAGATCCTAGTTTCATTTTGGTGTCCATGTTGTTACTAACGATTATAGGCTCGGGAGTCCTCTTTAGTTTTTCCTGATTACGAGTTTGAGCCTCATTTGCATGATTCATTATCACTCTTGACCTCACCCTTAGGACTCCCAAAAAACATAACGAGTCTTCTTTTAAGCCCTTTTAAAACCCTCTAAACATGAAAATATTGTTGAGCGATCTTGTGGCATTTCACGTTCGTTAAACTAAAATTTGAAGTCATGTTTGTCCGATGGTAGTTTACCCCTTTTTCGGTCTGGATGGTCAACTATAAGAACAAAGGTATGCTCTAGGGGCCTTGGTCCCCTAAAAGAGTATTCTCAGGTATGATTTTAACCCTTTTTCAGGCCTGAGGGATTAAATTTATGAAAAACGAACCCCCACGGAATCCATAGTTAAGCTCACCGAGTTACCTTATTCTTTCACACTTGTTAAACTGGTCCAGAAGAACATTCCTGACGGAGTCCGTAGTTAAGCTTTTTTCAGACTCCTTAAAAATGAAAAAATTGTTGAGTGATCTTGTCTTTATCACACTTGTTAAAATGGTTTTGAATAGACGTCTTTTCGGTGCTAATTTACCCCTTTTTTGAACCGACTAGACTACCTTTGAAAAAGGTACCATAGTGGAGCCTCCTTTTACATTTTTTCAGACTCTGTAAACATGAAAAATGATTGAGATTACCTTCTCTGGGCTCGTTAAACTTACATCGAAGGACATTATCATTGTGTCTTGTTAACCGAATTTGCATTCCTATGTCTTTGGCCTAGTGTCGTCTCCATGTTGCTCTCAATTCACCCATCTAAAGCAAGCCTTATAATGCAAGCCTTGTAGCACTTTACCTTTACATCTTGACACCTTGACCCCTGAAGGGATTTTTTAGAGAATGAACATCAGTTTAGTCCTTGCACCTAGAACTCATATGTTTGTGACACTCATTCCCCCTTTGTAATGTATCATTCTTTATTCTTTTTCAAGCTTTCCATAATTATTTGAAAAAGACAAAAAAATCAAATATACCCCAGAAAGAGGAAGGGAAAAGTAGTTTTTTTTTATTGGCAGCACAATGAGTCACCCTTGGATAAAGCACATCCTTTCATTTGTTCATCAAGCCCTGATATTTTATATGACTTTAGGAAGTTATTCTTGCTACATAAGAGCTGTGTCCTCCTCTGTTTGGTTATTCTTCCAAACATATGGAGAGTTTGTGTTGCCTCCTACATCGTGAACTTATGTCAATGTCATGATGCATGAGTCTCATCATTTTTCATGCTATTGTCCAAGGGAAGTTTTCCCAAGCCTGAGTCGGCCCCTCTACAATTTGGATATTTCCCTTATGCCCGACCATCCTGAAAACCCAATCAAATCTTTGTTCGAAATCAATGAAGCCTTCAGTATGATCATGAAAGATCCTCTAGCCCAAGCCCAACGAGCCGTCGAAGACCTCTGGGTAGTGAAGTCGTACACTCATATTACACTCCTACCCAAGTTTTGAATATTTTTTAAGTTGTTTCTTGATCTATAACACCATCATCTCCAGCCATCAGGTCGTATCAACTTCTGGAAGATGGATACTATACATGTATATCTTTTGATTTCGAGATGTAGATCCGTTGTGTATTGCTCGCGGATACACTCTATATAGTTATATGACATGGATCTGTAGTGTATTTTATTGGCAACCATGATTTTATTTTATCCTGAGCATGGGTATGCCCACCTCGGTGAGACAATTGTTATTTTGCAAATGGCACCTCCTGAATTCTGGTTCCTGGGCTCACTGGTTCAGTACGTTGGTAAATATTGGTAATGTATTTCGGCCATCAAATGCTCTTCTGACCTCACACATTAGGGGGCATCTGTTATAACCCTAACTTTCACAATACACACTTACCTGGCATCAGGCCATGTCATAACCCTTCTTTTCCAAGCCAACACTGGACAACTCTTCTTAAAAAACCCCTTTTTAGAGGCCCATGCACCCTGCTCCATTACTGGATGCATGTACATGCTAGTTGACTCACTACAACCTGCGTGTACCTACAAAAGCACGAAAAAAGGAAATTTGTTGATGGAACACACATCTTTGGGAAAGTTAACTAAACCTTTCAGCCATGCATGGACGATCACTCGACCAAATACCTAGCTCCTTCTAGCCTATAAAAGAAGGGGTAGGGGTCCCATTTGAGAGGAGGAAAATCATAGTAGAGAAACTATACCCAAATTGGCATTCCCTTTGTCCCAACTTTTAGCCATCCTTGTGCAAAGAGAATTATAGAGGAAAGCAGTTGGAAGACAGTTGAAGAGGAGCCTAGGACCAGTGAGTGCATGGAAGGGCGTGAGGGAAATAATGGTATGAAATGTAAAAGGGAAGGAGCGGACAAGCCAACAACCAACGACCAACCCCACAATCAGAATAGGGATAGGTTTAAGTATCTCTCATAGGGAATCAATAACCTCCTGGCCTTCCCTAAGAATATCACATAACCGATCCCCTTCCTTATACAAAAAGGGTAATTAAAATAGGAAATAAATATTTATCCCCTCAAGCCCCCTCTCTTATGGAATCATAGCCCCCTATAAATCTAGTCCTTGTTCGTCTAGCAGTGAGTGATGTGTTTATTATTAATGATGATCAAAACATTAAACTTGTTGGGCATACTGTCCCTTTACTAATTGTTTTGGCACTCAGGCCTCTCAACATTATAACAATACATTATTTAAAATGGGGGTTCGAATCCTAGGGCATTACATCCCCTCCCCCTTATCTTGGCATTGTCCTCAGTGCATATACAAAATAGAGATCAAAATCTCAAATTTATTTTAAAAGTTGAGGGTACTCTGCCCACATGGAATCTTCATACTCCTAGGTAGCATATTCAGGACCATAACAGGTCCACTGAACTTTTACCAGCTCTATAACTCGATTTTGGAGCATTTTTACCTCTCTGTCCAATACCCGTACTGGATGAACCTAAAATTCTCCCTCCGTCTCTACTAGAATCAAATGCCAGTCAATAACATGGTTATGATCATGCACATATTTCTTTAGTAAAGATAAATGAAATACAATATGCACATTCATGGAAGCAGATAATGCAAGCATGTATGAAACTGGCCCTATTTTGTCCAGTATTTCAACTGGACCACGGAATCTGGCTGCCAACTTTGTACAACTACCCAATTTCAATGAGCTTTTCTTGGGCTTCACTTTCAAAAGTACATGCTCCCCTAATTTAAATTCTCTATATGTCATGTTCTTGTCTGCATAAACTTTATGTCTATCATGAGATGCCTTTAAATTATGCTTGATCTTAACCACCTGGTCTTCCATGTCCTTGAGAAACTCCGGCCCAAGTACCACTCTATCTGCTGGGTTGTCCCAGCTTACTGGAGTATTGTATTTCCTACCATACAAGGCTTCAAATGGGCTCATTCTCAATGAAGCTTGATACCCCTTATTATATGCAAAATCAACCAAGTGTAAGTAATCTTCCCACTTAGATGGCTTATCCATCACATACAGTCTCAACATGACTTCAATTATTCAATTGATCCTCTCTATTTTCCCATATGTCTGGGGATGATATGATGTGATAAAGTTTATATTTGTTCCAAATCCTTTAAACAATCCCCTCCAGAAATTGGAGGTAAAATTTGTATCTCTGTCTGAGACAATTGTCCTAGGTATCCCATGCAACCTAGAAATTTCCTTCATGAAAATTTCTTAAATATTAGTTGTTGTATGAATTGTCTTCATAGGAACAAAATGAGCATCTTTGTTAATTTGTCAACCACCACCATGATTGAATCATGCTTCTTATTCATTCTGGGTAATCTTGTGATGAAATTCATGGTGAT
>SNQJ01S0193093.1:0-20865 GCA_010110895.2 Picea sitchensis | reverse complement strand
GGATGATGTAGAATACTTGTCTTGGTATATTATTAGAAGCACATTTTGATCTTGGTGATGATTATGAGTTGTTGTAATATGCTTGGTTGATGCACATCTTGGTGATATTGTGCATATGGTTGAGAGTTGTCTCGGTGATTGATCTTGGCGAGTAGATCTGATTTGGTTGATAATATTGATGAGACATGTTGTTGTGATAGGTTGTTTGGACAGGTTGTCGTGACATGTTATTTGTACAGGTTTGGTGCATGGTTGATGCACTTGTTTATGGTACAAGTTTATGCATGGTACATGTTGGCACATGTTATTGGTACAAGTTGTTTACAGGTTATTGGTATAGGTTGATTACATGTTTTATGGTACATGTTGTTACAGGTTGTTTGGTGCAGGTTGATTGGTACATGCTTACAACAGTATATCTCACAGTGATAGTGTGACAGTGGTTCCATCATTTTGATTAAATTTCAAGGCGGTTGGACGGGGAAAGGATAAGTGGTTGTAACCACCTTTCGGTTGTAGCCAGAGAACATAAGGGGTTGTAGCCTCCTTATGGTTGTAGCCAGAGAATTGGGGAGTTGGAGCTTCCCTCAGGTTGTAGCCTGAGAAAGTAGGGGTTTGGAGCCTCCTTCTAGTTGTAGTTGGAGAATTGGAAGTTGGTGCTTCCTTGAATGTAATTCTTGACATATAAGAAAAACATTCTGTGGTTTTCTCCTGCATTGGGTTTCCATGTAAATATTGGTGTACTGTGCATTGTGTGGTTGTGTTTGTTATTGTTTATTATGCACTGATGAATGTTAGTACTTATGATATAGTAATATATTTATGATGAATAAATGAAAATAGTTGAATAAGTAAAATAACATACTTTGTGGTTTAAAGGATCAATAATTGGTCTAATTGCTCATTATTGATTCACCCCCCCTCTCAGTAATCCAACAATTGGAATCAGAGCAGGTTCCTTTAGGAAACAATTTAACCACTGGAAGAAGATCATGGATTATTTTGATAATGGAGTACCACTGTTTAATGGTTAGAATGGTTTAAAGTATGAGATATGGAGTGGAAGGACAAAAATATTTTTAAAGGCATAGGAGTATGGTATTTGGCCATCAATTGTTATAGGATATGATAGTTCAAAAAGGGCAAAGACTGTAGCCAAGAAGGAATTGAAGAAGAATAACAAAATAACAATGGATTTCATCTGGGAAGGATTACATAATCCGGTAAGAGAAAATGTTGGTAAATGTTCATCAACCAAAGAACTTTGGGATAAGTTACATGATATATATTCTTCACCCATCACAGATTCTGAAAATTCCAAAGAAGATGCAGGTACAGATCAAGAAGAAATATGTTCACCATGTCAAATAGATTAAGAAGATGAAGAGTACATAATCAACATAAGTATGTTGTTTTGCTTTAATTGTAAAAAACATGAACATCTTGAAATGGAATGCCATGAAGGAAATGAGACAGAAAAACTAATTGAAAAATAAGACAATTATGAAAAAGAATTGATCAATTCTTTAGATGAACTAAGAAAAGAAAGAGAAGAAAACAAGTCACTAAAGAAAGAATTGATGAAACAAAAGGAAAGTGTTCACATTTTTGAAGAATCCCAACGGGTCATCAAGAACTTAAGAACTTATCTATAAGAAGCCAGAAAGATCGAAGAAAATCTTAAAGATCAAAAACAATATTTGGAAGCCAACATAGTAGCACATAAGGAAGAAGCATAAATGAGAGAGAAGATATTGACAAATCATCTTAAGGAAAGAACTAACGATCTAAACCAGCTTGAGTCAGAGTTTGGTCAAGAAGAGAAAGTACTTGAAGAAGAAATAATCACATTAAAAATTCATCTTGAAGAAGCGAAGAGAACAAAAGAAGTCATGAAGCCTCATATATTAAAGAAAGAAGAAGAGGTTGAGAAGCTTGAAGAAGAAGTTGTCACATTGAGAAGTAAAATTGTCAAGCTCAACAAGAATGTTGAAGAGACATAAACATCTGTATCAGTTGTATAGAATGAAGAGAAGCACTCTAGGTTGCTCGAAAATAAGAATGAAGAAAAGAGCAAGAGTTATGCAGAAGTACTCAAAGGAAGGAATCATGGTCAACCAAAATCTAAGAAAACTAATAAGGGTACATCTTCAAGAATACCATCCATGTTCAAGCCACAAAGAAGCTTCAATCGTGATTAGTCAAGGCAGAAATTCAGAAGGATTATGCCACAAAGAATATCGTTCACTCCTAGGTATGCAAATTTCTTTTATGATCATTGTTTTTATTGTACTAACTTTGGACATAAGGTTGCAGATTGCAGGGATTATAAAAGAAATGTTCAAGCAAGAAATGCCTATGTAGCCACATGTAACATTGAATGTTACAAATGTCATAACTATGGACACATAGCTCGTGATTGTAAAAGCATGATCAATACTTCCATGAAAGAGAACATTGATTTCATATATAAGAAAGTATGGATAAGAAAACATGAAGAACATGTGAACAAAGACCAGGTCCCAAAGATCCAAGATTGGCAATAAAACGAGATAAAGAAAAATCTACAGAGAAAAAGAAAGATGTTAGATACATAAATGTTTGGAGAATAAATGAAAGAAAAGTCCATGTAAATAAGGAACATGTTCAAGAGATTGTATTTTCAAGTATTGTAGTTAAAGATGAATCCACAGAAAAAAAGAAAGAAGTTAGAGTTCAGAGAGATGATGAATCTAACAATGAATATGATGATGAATCCGCATCAGAGAAGGAATTGTTTTGAGCCATTTGGCTTAGAGACTCCCAGGTAATATGAATAGTAGACATGGGGAGTCTATGCGGTAGCTGAGACAGATCAGAGAACCATCCTTCGAGAAACTTGCAAAGTTTGAGTAGACAGATTCAGAGTAGTCCGTTAGCAGAAGTACAATATGATAGATTAATCAGTTGTAGTAGTGAATACTTCATGATAGTACAGTGACATATGAGTCAAAATTATGGATAGTTGTGTAATAGAGTCTTGGATAATATGGACAGAGATGGATTCGTAAGAACACTTAGCATGTTTAGAAAGATATATGATAGTGGATGGGAGCATGGATTCATAGATTGGTTCCGAGACAAATGAACGTTATCATAATGGATGATAATTACACAAGAATATTTGAATGCTTATTCTTGAATGCTTTTCATATATGTCAGTTGATTACACAAGGAAGCACCAATGGACAATAACTCCAAAAAGAAACAGGTACATGAAGACTTATATTTTTTCGACACAACATCTTGCAGAGAATTCAAGAGAGAGTAACAAAACAAAAAAGACAGGTATAAATATCATTCAGATAAGTTGTCAAACAGAGAGGTAAGAATAGAGGTGTGATTCTAGGGGAAGAGATTCATCAGATGCAAGATAGAGAGTTAGATGCTTGGAGAGAGAGAGAACATATGCATGTTTCCAAGGGGAGAGATTGTCACAGGGGAAGAATGAATGATATGACTTCAGTGTTGCATCAGAGCGATACCCTTTGTCAAAGGGGGAGATATTATTCATATGAAGGGAGAAAGAGTAATCATAGGCTTATAAACACAAAGAAAAACCAAAGGCATGTAGACATGGGGAGCATCCCCAAGGAGAGTTCAGTCAGGGGGAGAAACCCCAAAGGGAGATACCCTTTTCCATTGATTTCAAAGGGGGAGAGATACAAACATTGATGAAGAGTATAAGCATGAATTTTATCATGACTAAGTGTTACCATCAATGCCAAAGGGGGAGATTGTCAGACAGTTGGCTTAGGTTGATGGATAGTTGGTATGGATTGTTGATTGTCATTGATGTCAACCATTGGAGAGTGATATTGCAGATTGATGTCAACCCTTAATGATTGATCTCAACCCTTAATGATTGATCTCAACCCTTGGAGAAGCCCGGTAGCAAATTCCAGTAGCACAAAGGCATGGGCAAGGGACCTAGGTCTCTTTGAGGTATAAGGGCATGAAGAACAATGAATTTATAGGTAATACTATTCTATATGGATAGTACATGTCATTCCATTTCTGGTGATATGTGGAACATCACATAACTCCTCACGGTTAGAGAGTTATGGCCTTGTGAAGTTGGAGAACCCTCATGAGTTATCTAGAAGCCCCTAGAAGGTCAAAGAAATCAAATTACTCTAGAAACTCCTAGAAGAAGTTGACTAGTCAAAGTGGGTGAAACTAGGAGTTAATCATGGGTATAGTTGTTGCATTCAAAAAATAATTAAAATAAATTAGTTGCAACAAGAAGTTGTGAGTTTGGTAATTATGGTAAAGTAGTTGTCATGAGAAGATTGAATGGTAAAAGTGGTTGACCAAGAAATAAATTAAATAATAAAGTGGTTGCAACAAGAAGTTAGTTAAGGGAAAATAACCTATGAATTGAATAATTATATAAAAGCTAGTTGCAACAACAAGTTTTGAGTAAAGATAAATTATTTAAATAATAAAGTAGTTAAAGTGGTTAAGTGGACAAAGTGGCTAAGTGGACAAAGTTGGTTAAGTGGACAAAGTGGCTAAGTGGAAAAAATGGTTAAGTGGAAAAAGTGGCTAAGCGGACAAAATTGGTTAAGTGGACAAAGTGGCTAAGTGGACAAAATGGTTAAGTGGACAAAGTGGCTAGGTGGACAAAGTTGGTTAAGTGGACAAAGTGGCTAAGTGGAAAAAGTGGTTAAGTGGATACTTCTAGAGGAAGCTACTTGGAGAGTATAAATAAGAGAGAAAGGGTCTCCCATTTGTATCCATTGAGCATATTGAATATTTACAAGTGACTGAGGTAACCAAAGGATGTCTAAGGAGAATTTCAGAGGGAAGGTGAAGTAAACAAGGCCGAAATTCAAGGGAGGATAAAGTCTTGTGATGATGCTTTCTAAGATATATTCTTTACAGGTCATATCGCCATTTTCACAATAATTTTTTTTCTACAATGATTCAGATAGTGAAATATGGAGTCCGTTGAGAAAACATATCCAAGTAGTTGCAATAAAAATTTCAGGTTGTGATTCATTGTATTTTGGGAGTTGCATTTCGTGGAAAATAGGGTTTGTGGCTAGTCCTAAAACTAGTCTAAAACAAGTGTTTCGGGTAAAAACGTCATAACTTATTCATAACAGATCCAAATTTAGTAAGACCAAATTTATTGGTTAGAGTACAGTCTGTAGTATTATGTGTACCATTTTCAGATCCATACAACAAATATTCCGTGTGGGGCACGCTCTACAAGTTCGCTCTCTATAATAAGCCAAAATTCAACAAGGTATGCCATTTTTGCTATAACTCCTTTTTTGAGTGGTTCCAAGTAGTGAAACCTGGAAAAATTGCATAAGAGACAATGAAGAACATTGTGTACTATTTTCAGATCTTTATTCATTACAAGTGCATAGTTATGATTATTGCAAGTTAGGGTTGTTGACTAATCCAAAATTAGTCATGTGAGACTAAAGTAAAGTTTGATGAAAATGTTAGTCTATTGTTGTTAAAGTTAAGGAAGGTTTGCATGTATGTGATCATATACACCAAGTCTGTTACCGAGTTACAAATCATATTTGGATGATGAAATTGATGAGGGTTTTTGGTTGAGGTATGTTACAGATAAATGTTGTATAACAGTGAGGTTGTGGCACATGGTTTGATGTAATGGTTTATGATATTTGGTTGCTAGAGAAATTTTTGATGGTTATATCAGTATATGGTTGAGGTACATGTTGGGTACATGGTTGAGACAAGTAGTTGATGAGTTGGCACATACATGAGGTGTATAGTTGATGATGTTGGTACATCTTGATGAGTCATAGTTGATGAGTAGTTGATGCATGATTGGTACATACTTGGTACATGGTTGGAGGCACTTGATAGTAGTATTGTTGACACATGGTTTATGGATGATGTAGCATACTTGTCTTGGTATATTATTAGAATCACATATTTATCTTGGTGATGATTATGAGTTGTTGTTATATGTTTGGTTGATGCACATCTTGGTGATATTGTGCATATGGTTGAGAGTTGTCTTGGTGATTTATCTTGGTGAGTAGATCTAATTTGGTTGATAAGATTGATGAGACATGTTGTTGTGATAGGTTGTTTGGACAGGTTGTTGTGACAAGTTATTTGTACAGGTTTGGTGCATGGTTGATGCACTTGTTTATGGTACATGTTGAGGTACAAGTTGATGCATGGTACATGTTGGCACACATTATTGGTACATGTTGTTTACAGGTTATTGGTACAGGTTGATTACATGTTTTATGGTACATGTTGTTATAGGTTGTTTGGTGCAGGTTGATTGGTACGGGTTTACGACAATATATCTCATAGTGATAGTGTGACGGTGGTTCCATCATTCTACTTATATTCCATGGCGGTTGGACGGGGCAAGGATAGGTGGTTGTAGCCACCTTCCGGCTGTAGCCGAAGAACATATGGGGTTGTATCCTCCTTCTGGTTGTAGCCAAAGAATCGGGGAGTTAGATCTTCCCTCAGGTTGTAGCCTGAGAAAGTAGGGGGTTGGAGCCTCCTTCCAGTTTTAGCTGGAGAATTGGAAGTTGGTGCTTCCTTGAATGTAATTCTTGACATATAATAAAAGCATTCCATGCTTTTCTCCCACATTGGGTTTCCATGTAAATATTGGTGTACTGTGCATCGTGTGGATGTGTTTGTTATTGTTTATTATGAACTGATGAATGCTAATTCTTATGATACATTAATATATTGATGATGAACAGATGAACATGGTTGAATAAGTAAAATAATATACTTTGTGGTTTAAAGGATCAATAATTGGTCTAATTTCTCATTATTGATTCACCCCCCCTCTCAGTAATCCAACAGAAAGGAAAGTCTTCCCACATGCATGTGGGAAGAGACCCAATTTATCATTGATAATATCTTGATCTGTGTGTGAGGGTGTGAGAAATTGTGCATTATTGTAGATGTTATAAGGAAATGGGATATGGCCAAACCACAACATGTATCATGAACTTCTTCATTACAAATATTTGTAGAGTTTATTAGAGGAATGGAGGTTAATTATTGGTGTTCTCCACATGTTCTCCATGCATGTTGTATGGAGGTTATTGATGTTGTATGGAGTTTATACATGGTGGTGATTATGGTGGAAATGAGTAGTGGAATGTTGTGGAGTGAATATAAATAAGATTTGGTGTTGTTGATTATGTCCTTGCATGTTGTTGCAACAAGGAATAACCTGTTTGAAAAATGGAACTTGTTTTTGTTGTAATAGTTTATTATTTCCCTAAAAAAAACAAAAACACTATATAATATTGGACGTTCAAGATTATTACATCACAGAGTTGTTTATGTCATTTGTAAGTTGTATTATTATGTTCTTGTGGTTTCCTCAAGATGTTTCATCACAACCCTTATGACACTCGCTAAATGTTTCTCTCATTTGATGGGCTATTATAGGATGTACAACCAAACGAGTATTTGTCAGATCTATCTTCGTCGAGTGAGGGAAGTTCAACTAGAATTGAGGAAAGTGAGACATCTAGTAGGTCTAACGACAAAGATCAACTATAGGTGAGAAGATTAGAAGAAATTTCCATAGACGCATGGAAATTTTTCTTGCTAAAGGGGGGTCATGTTATTATGATGATGAGAGCATATACGACATCGAGGTTCCCTTGAGGTACAACCATCTAGTGAAACGATGGGTACCCAAGGATCTTCCTCAAATAAACATTGAATTTTGTGTCAACGAAAGGATATACTGCATTTATCCATCATCATTACATGGTTTGGGGCTATTTTCCATGGATGGCATAAAAGTATGTTACGGTGGAATAACTAAATTGGAGTATGTGGGACCCTGTTACATATACAAAGATTGGATACGACCAGTCCATATACAAAAATTATGCGAAGATATGGCGTCGCTGCAAATTATACACAACTAAAAGAAAATGATCAAAATAAAGGATCATCTATGTATATTGACGAAAGGCCAAAAGTAGTGGGGAATATTGTAGGGTTTATAAATAGTACACAACCCGCAACCACAAATAAGCAACCCAATTGCGTATTTGAGGGAAGTGAATGAAACCATGTATTCCCATATGAAATAAAATGAATAGTTGTAGGGGAAGAGTTGTTGATTGATTACAATTTGAATCGATTATATACATACATTGCTATTATGAGGTCGACACTTATACTATTTTACCTAACCTGTAAGCAATGGCTCTTATATTTTATGATTATCATTTACTAATAGAGACAAGAAACATACACTGTCTTCAATATGATCCTCTAAACTACAAATAAAAACTCATATGACAAGAAATTTAATGATAATACTGATCCTTGCTTTTCTACCACATTAGGATCGTTCCTCAAAGTTGTAAATATTTTTATGTTATGTTTTTTACAAGTAAATCATCCACTAAAATTATGTTATGTAACTTTATTTTACATACATTTAATTTTCTTCAATTTTTTCTAATTCTTATATTAACATTGCTTTGTTGGCAACACCATTGTCCTAGGGTGATAGGGGAAAGGAAACATCCTTAGAGCAGTCCATAGATTATACAGAGGAAGAGCTTACTAATGAACAATTTTTTTCCTCCCCCAACTCAGTCCAAACAATAAAGAAAATTCTGATAAAATCAAACATCGAACTCACTTCTTTGATTGAGATTTAGCCATGGACACAAGAGATAAAGGAAAGAATTAAAACCTCGATGAAAAAAATTCAAATCTATATGGTAAGCAAGATCTTTATTTATCCCATTTATTTATTTTGGATTTTAATTTTTATACTCTTACAAGTCCTTTATAAAAACTCTTTATTTTTACAGGATTTTGATCCCCAAGATCATGCTACAGAGGTCGGTGTTGGTACTAGAAGTGTTTTTACACCGACGTAGCATCATAGTAGCACACCAGTCACTCATACCGCTACACCGTCTAGGGTCGATGTCGGTACTACACCCAACCCTAATGAGCACATGCCAAAATGTGCACGGGATGATGTTGATGCAAAGCAAGGCTTTGCACATTTTGAAGCATACTTTCCTGGATCTTCCCATATCACTAGAACGTGAACACTAAAGGTTACCTTTTTGGTAAACGATGATCTCATCCCTATGAAAATAGAAAATCTTCCATGTAAGACGTGTTTTACTTATTATGTACAATCTAATTGAAATTTATGTATAATGTGCATTTATTTTAAACTAATGATAATATCATTTTGTAGGAAATGACACATTTTATAAATGCATGAATGACCTGATATTGGATATCTTTGGGCCCACCATATGCACAAGGTGAAATTCACAAAGTTTCAACTTAAAATATGAGATCATTAACAAGTCGATTGGCATGTTCGGTGAGGGCTCCTTCAGTAAATCTGGAGTCTCCTCAAAAGCAGGTGCATATTTAAAATATCTGAGGGACCAATATAGGGTTCATATGCAAAAAAACCCTAAGTATTAGTGTCCCCCAATGACTCCTGAGAGGGAGTGGAAGACCCTACACGAAGATCCAAGGGAGAAGATGCTCCAAAAAGAAGGAAATACACCACATGGCTCAGGAAGGTATACAACACTTCTAATAATGTAATTATGACGCTTTATTGTCATTGCGACATCTAATTACGTATTTGAAAATTTTCAATACAACCTCTCAGACACATCCAAAGCCAACAGGCCAAAATTGAAAAACATGGGAAACATAAACTTGGCCCGGGTGGTTACTCGAAACTGGTCATACGGATTGTACATATAAAAAAATCAATTGCATCCAAATAATATATTGTTAACAATTTTAATTTAATTGTAGAGAAGAAGTAAATTTAATGTTCTTATGCAAATTTGCAAGGCATGGAGTTCAAAGAATCTCCAACACAGGAAGACCTCAAGGTTTCTTTCGAGCACATCTTTCAAGGCATGGTTGAACACGAAAAAATCTTGGGGGAAACACAACCTTCCAACACTCAAACATACAAACAAAAAAATAAAATCAAGGAACATTATTTATAATTAATTACTTGTACAATCTATTGATTATTATTTTCAGTCATAAACTCATGTGTTTGTTTGTTTTAAGCAGGAAACTAATGAATAAACAAGTTTCCCCACTAACAGAACACAACCTAGTGATGGTGAGTGCCACCCAATGAAGGTGGTGTGTTGCTCAGTATTGGAGGTATTTAATGTGCTATAAAAAATGTAGTATGGATTACAATTAAAAATATTTAATTTCAATTGGTGTATTAATTATAACATTTCATGTTTCAACTCTAGAGCATCTAGAGGATGAGGCTAGACAAGAAGATGAACATATGGTTGCATATGAAACTACTCCACTTGAATCCACTACTCAAGCAGGTAAAGAACACTCTAATTCTCTTTTTATTAATGAAATACTTGTAATAATAATAATAATAATAATAATAATAATAAAATATCAATTTAACATTTTTTCTTATTGTAGTTGATGATCCACACCCCCCTTTGCAACAACCTCACCATCGTGAGTATAAGACCAGGTCATCAATAAGACATGTGGATGCCATAACAACTAAAGGGGAAGAAGGAACTGGAAGCCTACTTTCTAAATTCATTTCAAGAAGAAATAAACCAAAAAAGAAATGATTGTACTTAGAAGCATCATGTACCATATTGTGAAAACATATTTTTGATGATAAAATTTATTGAGATGAAGTATTTTGTGTCTATGATTAATGAATGAATGAATGCCATATGTTAATGAATTATTTCTATATTTTTCTTTATCCACAAAACCACATATGTTTCTTTATGAATTTGTTGTTTTGCTAGTGTCTATGCATCAATCTTAATGTGTTGTTTTCAACTATTTTCTAGTAGATAGATTGGATATTGGGGAATTGAGAGTGATGTGAGGGGGGGGAGTGACCATAAGAGCTTCCACCTTCATGTGTTTGGCCATGTTCAGTAGATAATAAATTAGGATTTGTATAGTCTTGGAGCAAACCTCCCTCGATCCAATAGAGAAACAACAAAGTCGATGTTGAATTCGTTGTTTCTCCGTCAAATTGTTATGACCCAAGGGGGGAATATATATGGATACATGTATATGATATGACCCCAAGGGGGGAATACATGGACCTAAATATACATGTAATGTGTAAACATATATGTAATAGGGTTGGCCTAGTAGTAAAGGGGCCCCAGGTTCAAGTGTGAACAACTATATATAAGAGATCATGTATTCATTATTGGGACATGCAAATTGTGATGTATAAAGGTATTTGGTTGTTTGGAGGGGGTTCCCATATTATTTAAGGAGTTATTGTGTAAATTATCTATCTTGGAGTTGTACTCCATTCTAACATTATGTACATGGTGTGTACTTCTATTATATTCTAATAATTTAAACATCTGGTTCATTAAATTTGGTATCAGAGCACCGATCCTAGGGTTTTTCTTCCTCAATAAAGTCATTTTGGAATTTTATCTATAACGTTTTCTCGGAGATACTTCATAAGGAGAAACCTAGAGTATATTGAGAATACTTATTGTAGTATATGTGGTACTAATTTTAGCTTCCGGGTCGTCATAATTTCGGAGATACACCCTGTGGAAGATAGGGTATCTGACTAGTCCTATTAACTAGTCTCAAACAAGTGTTACCGATAAAATGAGAATATCTTCTTCAGCGAGGATCCAAATTGCATGAAACTAGTTTCATTGGAACTTGTACAATATGTAGTATTTATAGTACAATTTTCAAAATCTTATATCAAATATTTTTCATGTGGCACGCTGTACACGTTCGCTATCCTGGAAAGTCCAAAAATAAGCAAGGTGTGGGGAAGTTACCATAAATTCCACTTGGAACATCCAATTTTGATCAGACCTGTGGAATTAAAGAGAGAACATGTAAGAGGAATATATAACACAATTTCAGACTCAAAAGGGTCTAAATTTCATAGATACATCAGAAGGAAGGTCAACTAGCAGGACAGACTCCAAATCAAGATTTCAAAGGTATGTTCACTTAAAACTATCATAACTTTTGATTATAATGTCCGATTGAGATGATTCAAAAGCCATTGGAAAGAGAAAACATACAATATAATATTGGAACAAGGTTACAAATATTTGAGATCTTTATCCTTAATATATTGAGGTTTGAAGTTGAGGTTTGGGTTAGAACTCAATTAAGAACCAATGACAATACCTAACTTTAGTGGAGATGAAGATAACGATGAAATCAATCTTGGGTAATGGTTGAAAATGATAAGGAAAAACACAAGACTCCTTATTTGGTAGGTATTTATTTGAACGGTGAAGCTAATAACTGGTGGTATAGCCTTGAAGAAGGTACTAGACGAAGCACCACATGGGAAGTATTTGAGGATTTTTTCTCAAACAAATGGATCAAGGACTCAAAAGTGGAGGAAATGTATATAATTCAAGATGAGTTAAAAGAAGAAATGGAAGAAATAAAGAAGAAAAATGACGAGCTTTCCAAGATGAAATCCCTTAATGAATCACTCATTAAGGAGGTTAAGAACTTAAATCATGAAAATAATAGTAAATCAAAGTGGGAAAAGGATGAGTCAAGAGAAGATTTGAAAAAGAAAGATGAAGAGATATGTAAATTGCGAAACCATAATAAAAAACAAAGCTTGAACAACAATACATGGAATCAACAGAAAGAAAATTATCAACAACTAGACACCAAGGATTAAGATCGAAAATAATTAATTTTGGATGGATAGATCATCAACAATGGAATGACGAAAGCAGGAACATAAGAAAATTATATTACCTGGTCTCATCACATGTGAAGCATTTAATTGCAAAGCTTTGAGGACAAAGATTTTTGAAGGAGGGTACTATGTTATGACACAAGGGGGGCATATATATGGCTAAATGTATATGACATGACCCCAAGGGGGGTGGGGGAATATATGGGCCTAAATGTACATGTAATGTGTGTGTATATATATATATATAGAAAATAGGGTTGGCCTAGTAGTAAAGGGGCCTCATGTGCAAGTGTGAGCAACTATATATAAGAAATCATGTATTCATTATTGGGACATGTGAATTGTGATGTATAAATGTATTTGGTTAATTGGAGGGGGTTCCCCTATTCCTTAACGAGTTATTATGTAACTTATCTATCTTGGAGTTGTGCTTCACGCTCACATTCTGTACATGGTGTGTACTTCTGTTATATTTTGATAATTTAAGCATTTGGTTTATTACACAAATCAAGGGAGGTTTGCTCCAAGATTAGAATACTCCAATAAATTATTATTGAAACCAAGAGGAGCTCATTCAGATATTCATGCACTCAAGTCTTTTTAATTATTATTTAGTCATAAAAATGTTAGTTAATTTATTTTATTATTTTGTTGATTCTTTAAGTGTTGGTTAAATTATTAGAACAACTATTGGAGGAGATCTATTGGAGCAACGCTAAACATATATCATACGAGGAAAACCATTGAATACCCATGTAATTGAGTTGTTATTTCATTTCTAATTTCAATTGATTTGTATGATTGGCATGATGATTTATATTGTGATTTTGGTTGTTCCCACTCACGTATGATTGACATGATGATTTATATTGTGTTGTTGTTACCTTGATTTTGAAAGTGGTTACTTTCTATGTAATTTCTAAGGCCTTAGGAAAGTGTGGGCATCTCTTCTCCTACATGTGGACATCTCTTCTCCAACCTCCATTGCAACTTCATGAAATGTTTCTTAAAAATTTCAGGAATTCAATCTTGTTTCTTTAACTTAACTAGTGCAATAGTTCTCTAGTCCATTTGGTTAGATAAAAATGTGGTGGTTTACGTTCCTTGTTTTCTCCATTGACTCTAATTTGTTGTAGGCTATTTGACTTGTATATGCAACACTTCCCTTTATTTTTCCCATTGTCTTTTTTGTTCCTTTATATATAGATTATGAATCCACATTTTTCTCATGCAATAATACTTCTCCTTAACTCTTCCTTTTATCTTTATTTTTGATTCTATAATGATCTTGGAAATTGAAGGTAGACCTATCTTCTAGAAGTCAATGACAAGTTCCAGTTGGACCTCATATCCCTCTTCAAATTCTTCCACCATAAGAACTAGTTGTGGTATACTGAATGAGTCCACTCTTCCAGTCCCTTATCTTGAATACTCCACTGTAGAATATTTTTGTTTGATCTAAACACCAAAATCAAATCTAGAACTAGTTTCACGCATTGTAACTACTGGGATATACACTACACTTGACATGGGTTGTGACAATGAGTTGGTAGTCATCATAGGAGGGGTAGTAATGGAAATTGATAGAGGGACTTCCTTTCTTATGAATTCCAGATGGAGTGGTAAGAAATCCTCTACTAATATAAGTTTTATATGAAGGTGAAAAAACTCATTGATTATATCCTCTTCCTCCTCGCCTAAGATGGTTACCCATCCAAATTGATATCCCAAATTTTGTACCATTTCCTTTTCCCTTTCCACTAACATCAATTCATTGTGGATGTTCATCTATCATATTGACTATGGAGTTCTAGATTTTCTTTTTATCTATAATGGCAGTGACATATTATCTTGAATGTCTTCAATTCTTAACCCTTCGTAGCTTGTGTCCCCAATAGTTGAACATAATAATTGATCACCTAATGGTTCTACCCAATGTGAGAATGCAATGAGTATAAAAAAACTCCAAAAATTGAAGTCCTAGTTCATATACTGTGCATCCAATACATTATGTAGTACCTCATTAGTGACATACCTCATCTAGTTCACCTTTATGCCATTTGCATAGTTTTCAGCCACATGGGTGGCCTCTTTTGTACACTAAACCTTTCCTTAGGTCAATAATACCATTGTAGACAATAATTTTACTAACATGCTAACCATAAAATGGTTAATGGAGGTTACATAATAGCCTTGGTTCTTGGATTTCATGTCATATGTCAGGTATAGGTCCATTTTTTTCTTTTTGTGGTAGCTCCATCTTTCTACATGGTATCTCCCTCTTTCTACACTATAATGTAAACCATGAACATGTTATTAATTTCACTACAAGCACACCTCCAAAAGGTCACATGTCCCTTTCATTCAATCCATCATTGTCTTATCACTATTTATTTTTCACCCATTCACTCTCAATGATGGAGAGAGTGAATGGGAGACAAATAAATAGTCACAAGACAATGATGGATTCAACGAAATGGACATATGACCGTTTGGAGGTGTGGAGGTAGTGAAAGAATGGTAAAACTATTGGTCAAATCATGGTAAAAAGTTCTGGATCCAACTCCAAATCACATATTTTGAAGAGGTAACAATTTTTAAATTTAATTATGGTTTAGATCAAGGCTCCTCTAAACAACATGTGCAACAATAGTTTCTACTTTCCAATCATATTTTTAGAATACAACTCTGCTTAGAAACACCACATTGGACATGGAAATCCCTATGTATGTAGAGAAAACCCCCATGAGTAAACAAAACTTGTTTGGACTTGAAAACTATCATGGACACAAATTATCTTCCTCATTTGACCAAAACAATCTCCCTAGATAAAAACCACATAATGAATCTTGCTTCAAATATTTCTTAGCTAAAGGTTGAATTCTCTAGCTATGAAAGCAATCACTAGAGATGAATAAATATATCATCTTTAGCTAGTCTATACTATCCTTATAATAAAAATGGAAATAAAATATATGTTTATGAAATAATTTCATGTTGTTTAGGTTCTTTGCACTACATTTTCCCTAGTTGAGAGAGACAATGCAATTAACTAGTGTTCAAATGCCTTACATGATTGGGTCTTAAGTGAGAAATATGACAACAATGAAAATGAAATTTGTAATAGCCCTTGTGTCATGAGCATGTGTTTGGGAAGAGATATATGCAATAATGCACATATCTCTATACTTGTTTGAGTACGCACCAATAATAATTAGATAACATATTTAAGTAGGAAACACTCTGGTTCCTCTATCGAGGTTGTGTACAATACATGGTGCTTGCATAGGTATCCCAATATAGAGTATGTATTAAGATAATAAATTTGTTATTATGGATAAATACCTACTTAACATGAATTATGTTATAGAATAACATAATATCTAAAATATATTATTAGTGCCATCAATTTTGAACTCAAGGTGACTTCAACTAAGTTGATGTTAATCCAATATGCAACCACCAAAGTGGAAAGATCTCTCACATATCTTGAATTCAATAGGAACTTAAAACTCTCCATCATTTCGATTGTTGTTTTTTCCTATAAACATTATGATTGATTGAGTTAAAGGACCTAAAGGAATTGATGTTCCTAATAGAGAATATTGAAAAATTTGCATGAAATTAGAATATAGATATACCTTATTCTTACAAGATTCTCCCTTGGGAAGTGGATGATCATACACTACAAATTTATTTATCCATCTATAAATTCCACATATTTTAATCCCCAACATCACACCGATATTCATCATTCCCTTCAAGTAGGTTGCCCTAACATCCATGCCATGGACCAATTTCTTATGCAAATTGGAGAAATACTTATCAATGTGCCCTAAAACAATCAAGACTACATTGTATTCTAGGCCAAATAGAGGGTAGAAATTATTGACCCCATCCATTCTTATAATGTATGATTATCACAAAACAAATCATCCTTTATATTGGTATAACTTACAATATCCATTCTCATTTTTAAAATAGGATTATTTTAGATATAAATCCAAATAGAAATGAGTTTCAATTACCAAAATGAAACTCAAACTATAGGCCAAAACAAATTTTCAGATCACTCTTTTATGATACATGAGTATGAAAAAATCATGTTAATTTCTATAGAAAATGCATCCACAAAACAACCCACTCTATTTTTTAGAATGGTTTTCTTCCATTTTTCAAACAATTCTCGAAGGCAAGCCAGGGTTTTGAGCTGTTTGTGTATATTCTCACATATATAACTTTGTTGATGGAGAAGTGGAATGGGATAATTTAGAGAGTCAAACCATTTTTAAACCTCACACTAAAGATTGAAGTAGTAAAACCTTGTATTGAATTTGCAGTAGGTGAAAAGTCCAATTTGTTTGTTGGCTCTAATTTTGATTGTGTTATTTTTTACTACATTCCAGCTTGAATCAAGCAATCAACTTGTTATTTTTTTAGAAAAAAAGATTAATTTGTTATTTTTTTTGAATTCTATCAATGGCTCCCAACCTCTAAAATGATGTGGATATGGTAACAGAGTCGTTGGGTTCCATGGCACATTAATCTATTAGACATAATTCTATTTGTTAATGACTTCTAATTTATGCTTGCCATCCCTTCTAATGTCATTTTCTTCCCATTTTATCCATCTACAATTTTTAAATTGTTGATTGGATTGGTGCTTCCCGAGACTTGACACCATGAACTCCAAGAGATAGCATGTTGCCTTGCTTTGAATATTGAAAGGCATGATATTTGCAAGTGTTTTCAATTTCAAGGTGTGGTGGATGACCAATTGGGTGGGTATTGATAGTTTCAACAAGGAATTTTAGATGCATTGATACTTCTATTACTGCCCACTTAAATAGACTCAATACTTACCATAGATCGACGAACTTACATGTTTGTGCATAGGGGACAAATATATATTGGGAATGACCTCATTTCCTCTATCTACAATCTCCATCACTACCTACTTGATTGAAGTCAACAATGTAGTATGGATCACATGCACATGATGGCATCAAGAAAATGGGTGGGTGACAACAAAATATTATGTCATGATTGATCAAACAAGCTAAGTGGATATGAGGATACCAAGCATTTTGTAATGTAATCAATTTTGAATTTAACAAAGAATTTGGTAATGTAATCCTTTTTAGTGTCCCAAATTATGRGATTAACTTACTTGTGAAATTAGTATTGCTCATATTCTTAGAGTCACATAACTTAACTTTGGTCTCATGGGAGGAAGTAATGGCTAGYTGGACAAGCTAGGAGGATGAAAAATTGAAGCATTGTGAAATTTGATACCCATCGAAATAATATTGTTGTTATTTACCACTTCCATGTCATGATATAAAGAACAATGATTGTAAATATATTAACATATTTTTCATAATTGAGAAAGATATATAGGGTACAAGCTATATCCATTTTTGTAAACATACATGTTTATCACAAATGCTATGATATTGTTGTAAACATGTAAAGTGAAGAAATATATCATTTAGAGTCATCCCATGACTAGTTTGATTAGTGTAAATATTGGTGCATGCATTTCTGTATTAACTATGTGAGAGTTTTCGAAATGTCACCTTGTCTTTTGTATTACATTGCATAGATTGGCATGGGTAAGAGGAGTTCAAAGTAAATTAATGGAATTTGTTGAGTGGGATGGCATTGGTATATAAGGATCGATCTTGGATCTAGGATTTTTAGCTATTTGGAAAATGAATATATAATTTTAACACCGATATCTCAAGAGTAAGGTTGTGCTACTAATGTTTTTTTAATACGTGTACATGAGGTATTTGTGCAATAAAACAAAAGCATTGAGATTTATTTTTGCAATCATGATGCATATTGAGTGGCAAGGAGTGCTTACAAATAACAATAAAGGTAAGTTTACAAACAATTTGGACTTGAGATGCCTATGTAATAAGTTGTGACTAGACATTTAAAATAAAAATCATAGCTAAGGTAGGGTTCTTGAGACTTTGGATTTTAACTGTTATAAATAATCTATCACCGAATATGAAAATTTATAATTTATTACGGAAATATTATAGAGGCTTGGTGATTGTATTAGTTTTGTAATGATTTATGACAGTAAAAATTTTCAAAATTTCTTGTAACTAGTACCTAAAGTAAGGGAACTTATTCATGACTTCTATGCAAGATGATATGCTTCATGCACGGAGAAAATTCACAATCACAAGGAAATATATGAGTTCATGATCATGTAAGATGACCTTGATTGTCTTATAACATTTAATTATCTTTGTCAAATACAAGCAGATTGACGTTCAATTATTATTCAATCATTTGACCTACTATTGTATTTGACAAATGCATGTTTGAAAGGCGGTCAATCCACGATCCACAATGCATTTCCAACCAGGTTTTTGCTGCCTATGTTTTTTTATTCTTTCCTTGTTTTTTTTGGATGTGTCTAGGATCCTACGAAAAGCAACCAAGGGAAGAGTAGAAAACATTTGAATCACATGGAACAACCTGCACATGATCTATTGAGCAATTGACACTATTTCAACTTTTATGATGGAGGAACAGGTATACTATGTTGAGATCACTATTGGTGCATAATTTCTTATCATTATTGATGTGTTTTCTTGTAATGTTGAGATAATTCCTAACAGTGGCACAATCCACTCCAATTATGTTAGCGAATAATAATTATATGTTGTTTCTCTAAATGTGTTGAAAGACAATGCTTCAAAATATGCTAAGACAAATAACTTATGCACGAGTAGTATCTCTTATTCCCTTTGTTCAATGGGCTACCAAGACATAGTACAAATGACATAGGGCTTAACTATACAATTGGAAGAAATTAAAACTTCTCTAGGATCTCTTGTAATGCAATCTTATTATTATTATTTTTAATATACACAGTGTTGTTGGAGATCCGACAAATAGACCGATAGTACTAATCGTCGGAGGTATGGAACCCCCATCAAAGGCACTGCAAAATTGTCAAATATTCACTGAAAGAGGATGTCGGATATTCGATGGAATGATCGACAATACTAGCCATTAGAGGTATGGCACCCCTATCAGAGGTACGTTTTACCATTAGATATTCACCGAAAGGGGACATCGAATATCCGATGTTGGGACCGATAATATTGACCGTCGGAGGTATGGCACCCCCGTCGGAGGTACTGTTGTATCATCGACCATTTGACAAGCATGGTAGTCATATATGAGACCATGTGTCCGAAATTAATAACCATATGGACCTAGGATATTCAATGTATATTTATGTTGGACTTCTGAAACATTGTTGTCAAAAAAAATGTCTAATTTCGATGAGTTTTTGTCTCTTAGGGTTGTCATTATAGTCGACGATAGGTTGTCGAATATTCGACGTTAGTAAGTTCGTTAGATAGCCAGTGTGAATGAACCAATGAAACTAATAACCTGGTTTCATCGGAGGTCCGATGAAATTACGTCGACAAACCAACATAGCGTTGTTGGATTTCAGTGCACAAGAAGTAGTGCCTCTATTATGAGGAATGATGTTTGGGACATAGTGACAAGACCAGAGGGGAAGTCAATTGTGATTTTGAGATGGATCTACAAGATCACGCATGATGCATATAGTAGCATAGAAAATTTCAAGGCGAGGTTTGTGGCGAGAGGGTTCTCCCAGAAAGAGGGAGTGGACTACGAGGATACATTTTCTCCAGTCGCCAGGTATGCTTCTATTCAAGATGTTATTTATATTTCTTTAAATATGAGGTGGAGCATACATCAGATGGATGTGAAAACAACGTTCCTCAATGGGATCATTGAGCACTACTGCATTTGGGTCAAATTCCGACGGCGCGTTTGACGCAATTTCCACTTTCTATTGTCGGAAGACCGACAAACCTCAAACCCCCTCAAACGTTGTTTCACATGACATCGTTTTTCCGACGACCTAGTTTTCGTCTATATTGCGACGTTTCAAATGTGGCAAGAGAGACGTTGCAAACGTGGCAAGACCGACGTTTCAAATGTGGCAAGAGAGACATTGCAAATGTGGCAAGACCGACGTTTCAAACGTGGCAAGAGAGACGTTGCAAACGTGGCAAGACCGACGTTTCAAACGTGGC
>SNQJ01S0193092.1:1556-17795 GCA_010110895.2 Picea sitchensis | reverse complement strand
TCATGTGCAATGTATATCTTTGTTTGGATGGAATGGATCCAATAATAAAGATGCAACAATTCTAATCCATTCTATGTTTATCATGTATGAGTTCAATATGTGTGTATTTTTTTAATTCTTTGTCCTAATAGTTTGTCATATATGAGTTGCATGGATGCCAATCTGGATGACTTGTCATATGTTTGGCCTTCATCCTTGTCACAAGTCCTTATGGTCTCTATGATCCTCTCTGCATCTCGAGTGATACCTTCCTCAGCCTTGGCTAAGGATTGATATGCTAGTGCTTTGGGGTTTTTGTTGGACAACTCTAGACGAACCTTGGGTCTAAACTCCCCAACATTAAGAAGGATGTGCGCAAGTGTGGATCAAAACGCTCAATAAATGGTTCCATTGTCAGGACCTAAAATTCTTGTCTGGAATGATGAAGAAAAGAAATGAGGTGGCTTCCATCTAAGGAGGAAATTCAAGAATGGGTCGAGGAAAAATAACATGATTTTTCCCTACGAGAGACTCAAGGATTGAGGGTGAATGTAAACCAATGGAAAGACATGTATCTTTACTCTGATATGCATGATATTTTCTTTGCTAAATTTCCTTTTTTGTTGCATGAATGGATAAAAAGGCAAGTTGCTACCAATTCTCTGATGTGACCATTGGAGCTAGTGGTTTGGGATCAAGGCAAGCTTGAAGAATTGAAAGTGTTGGATAATAATTAGAATCGGGCTATTGATTTTTAATTTGTTTGAGTAAAAGAAGGCTACATTATTGAATTCATTGTGGAATACATAGATTCTTTTGGAGAGGCTGAAAGAAATTTTAGAGAATGACCGAGAAGGCAGATGTTGGAAGAAATTTCACATTGAATAAAAATTGTGCTCATGGAGAAAGGGATAAAGTGCATGGATCCCAATCAAATGGCTAAGTAAACTCCCCTAGCGTGGGGGGTGTTTGCAAAGATGGGGAAATTCGAAAAAGATATGGATCCGTTAAGGAGGATCCATAAATGGTTGAGATGAAGTGGGGTACGGAATGGACCCAGAAGAGTAGAGGAGAAAAAGAGTCGAGAGTTACGCAAGAAGAGTTGAGATAAGACAAAGAGAAGATAAGAGAAGTGGAAAATAATTATCCAAAGGCACGCGATGAGGGGTCAAGTCCAAGAATAAAATAAAATAAAAAGAAACAACATTAGTGGAAGTGCGATAGATTATGTTGTGTTGGAGTGGAGCACAGGCGAGGATAGGCCCGCAAAGAGGAATTGCATAGAGGAGATGGTGTCCAGTAGTGATACTAGTACGGACCTAAATGATGAATTCCACACCCCTTGGCTATTGTGGAGTGTTTCACCTTAGAATAATATGAAGCACAGAGTAGTGGTGCATTGATAAGAAGAGAGGATGGCATGTGGAGTAGTAATGTGTCATTCGGAGAGGATGATTGTGAACAAAGTGGCAGTGTGCAGATCAAACCAGGAGACAGAGCATATATTTGTAGTGCGTAGGTCGTTCTGAAAGACCGAATGCACATTTGTGGTGTTTAGTTAGGAAAGTAAGGTAGATCCCAATGTGTTAGTGTGCCATAAGAAAAGGAATATGGAGGTTTCCCTAGTGGTGGGGGAGATGAATTAACAATAGTAGATGGTCTTGTGCGGTTGCAAGTAGATACCTCTCTGGATCACCTCATGAGAAGTTTTAGAAGAATATGGACTTACGCCCCCTTTGTACCACCCCCCTTACACATTTTTAATCAAGAAGAAAACACAACAGATAATGAAGATATTGGAGTAGAATAAAGAGAAGAAGAAGTGAGAAGCAAAGAAAAGAGTGAAGAAGAAGGCGGAGTCGTAAATAATTTACCCCAAGCAATAGTTGTGTGGAAAAGTCAAGCCCCTAGCAGTCAAATAAGAGGAACTAGCTCAAGTTGGAAGATGGTGAATCAAGACAGTACATTGAGACTACCATTGTTCCATGAAATGGGTAAGGATGATGTAGAGAAACACCAGTTTACATGTGAAGAAATATGGTATGTGAAGATAATTATTGATGAAGCAACTAAAATCGTGCAGCTAGAAACCATGTCTAGGGATAGATCCTTGACGTGGTATATGAAGTATAAGGCTACTGCGCTAGTGGTACAGGCGAGGTACCTATCCAAAATTAAGCAGGATCTACTTAGGGAGTTATAAAATCCTAATTCATAATCCCAATGTATCATAGAGATAAAAGAAATCAAGCAGAAGGAAGGCAAGACCATATGTGTTACACGTTATTTTGGTCACTATGATGATGACTTTACAAGCATGTAATCAGGCCCTCAAAATAAACTTTTGCCTGAGAAAAGTGTTTGCTTTCCTCCTCTGCACGACTTCTTTTTAGAAGGACGCCACAGGCTACCCATAGTGTACAGTTCGTAAATCCATGATTTTCACAGGCTGCTCTATAGTTTTCCTATGGGATTTCTGTAGGCTTCTATATAGGCATGGTGCGGCAGCGTTTGAAAGCCAAAAGAGGAAAGAGGTTCAAGAAGTTTCTAGAAGGAGAATCTTTTGGAATGTGAGGTGGTGTCTGTATGGTTACAATCCTACTGACTTCCCTGATCTGGTGGGATCATCCTCATCCCTTTAACCACTTCAGCTTCTCCTATATAATAATGGGCTTCTCATGGAGAAGGTTAAGCACAGTTAAGAAAAGCTAAGAAAAGGATTGCTGGAAGAATAGGCTGGAGATTGTGTGAAGAATATTATTTCAGTTGATACTTGAGGTATACATTTTCCAATCAAGCTCTTGAAGATCATCTTCATGCAAATATCGGAACAAGTATATGTGTGTGTTGGAACGAAGGACCACTAAAAGGCATTTCGGTTGTATCTTCCACTTTTATTCTATATAATACAGTGGCATGTTTCTTTCCCATAAAATTATTATCATTTTATTACATGACTCCTTGATCACATGTTTGAGTTTTCATTGAATCTATCATAGTTGCTTTCACTTTGATTGGTTTGTGTCATTACAGATCTGGTTTCACAAGAGCACTAGAGTAAAGCGGAAGCAACAAATATATAAGGAAGCGATCTCAAAGGTAAGTCATCAATTCCTTATTTGACACTTAGATCAATGATTGTAACTTAGGGAAGGCATCATGTCCTGTCCTATTTTGTTCTAGATCCAGGTGGATTTAGGGAGATTAGTTTATGTCCGCATTTACCGATTTATCCTATAACAATATGGGATTATGACCAGTGGTTTAAAATCTTGTTGGATTGGTTGACGTTCTAAATCTAGGACATGCAGCACAAGGAATGGTTTATTGTGGTGTTACTTCCCCATATCAAAGTGTTGTTGACCTAGTAGAAGGTGATAACTCAAGTGGAGGAAATAGAAATTACCATGCATTTGGAAGCTATGCCAGGGGGGGTGGAGACATCGACATGGTTGGCATAGGTGTAGTCGTTATTGGCCAACTTGATGATCCAACTACAGGATATGGCTAAGAAAAAGGTCATGTGCAAGCACGTATGGTGTACCACCTATCGCTCAGAAGGGCATCGGAGAGATGAATTCCATGTTCTAACAAAGTATGTGGCAATGAGCACACCCAATCCTTTTCCATCTAGCTAGAAAAAATGGTGTGAAATATGCAGAAAGTGGGGCCATGTTCCGCCCCCCACCCCAATACCCAACCTTGTGGAAGTACCAGATGATGAATCATGTTCCATTCTGTGAGTTCTGTAAATCTATTGAGCCTGATGTTAATGGATTCCACTCACTCCAGTTAATGCGATTTAATATTCACGATGCATTTTGGGTACAAGAGGAGAATAAAGGTGGTGAGCATGGTGGTGTGGAAAGAGGCAGATACCAAGGAGGTCCCCGAGGTGGATATGGGCGTAGTCATGACCAATAATATGGTGGAGGGGGAGGTAGACCCCCCACATGTTTTAATCATGGTGATATTGTTCATGTCTCATAATTTTGTACCAAACCATGCATGCTCTATGAATATGGTTACAATCTTGAGCATGTCATCGAATACTCTCCCGACTTACTGAAGAAGTGGGAGGAAAAGAAGACCAATTATAACATGGTGCATGCTGAGTTGCACAATAACAAGAAAAATAATGAGGAGGTTGATGTCTGGATAGTAACCCACGGAGGGGAAAATATAGAAGAAAACTTTGAGCATGGTGAATGCTCAAGTTAAATTTCAGATGGCAAGATAAGGAAGGCATCTCAACCCACTCCAAAATTTAATGTTTATTAGAAAAAATAGCTTCTACATTATGTGTAGAGAAAAATGGAAGAATAAAAATCACACAAGGAGCTACAACACGCAACTCAGAGGTCACTTGAAGAGGCATGGATGTAGGAACAAGTGCAAAAGTTGACACAAAGGTCATTGGAAGAAGCTCAGAGGCTGTTGGAAGAGGCTCATGTCTAGGTATAATTGGAGCATGTGTCACAAAGATCCTTGGAGGAGGCTCATTTATGTGAATAAATCCAGCGCATGACCCACAGATCGATATGGGAAACTCATAGAAAAATTGATTTGTGACACACTGAGTAGAAATAATATGAAGAATAGCACCAAGAGGAATTGAAATGCACATCATGCGTAGAAAGTTTGTGTGACTTAGGTTTCATGGCATACACCAAAGATCAAGTAAGTACTTTCTTACATTGTTTTTTGTGACTTTTGAATGATCTATAAGTTTCAAGTAAGTTAACTTAGATGTTAGCTACCTGCATGAAAGAACAAGGAGTGGAGGCTACGATATCCACTCCACTACTAGAAAGAGATGTGTGTTAGGTCATCAAGCAAAAGTGTAGTGGATGAGAATTTAAGATGACGGTAGAGCTTGATGGCTATGAGATGGATGGATTCATGTTGGGTATGGGGTCCAACATGAATATTTTTCCAAAAATATTTTGGTAGGTGATGGGAAAACTGAAGTTAGTCTGGTCTCCCATCTAGATTTGATTGGTTAATCAATACAATATCTACCCAATAGGTCATCTAGAGAAAGTGGAAATAAAAATAGGAGTGAAAACAAAGGTCAAATTTGAGGTCATAGATATTATGGATGAATCTGATCCATATCTTGCATTACTCGGTATTGATTGGGCCTTCAACAATAATGCGGTGTTAAAATTGAAGAAGAGGTAGATTTCCTTTGAAAAAGACACCTTGTGCATGGTCGCTCCATTGGATCCATATGAAGGTGACCAATATAATGATCCCATGGATCAGGATGCATAGAGCTTAGTCATTGAGAACATTTACAATATCACGGGGAGGAATACATCAACCCCACCACAAATGGATATTTAAGTTGGAGAAGTGTCAAAAATTATGACACATATTTTGAGGATGCCATAGACAGGTGGAAGAATAATCTCTATGAATTTTCTACTCATAGATGCACAAGGATAACAAAAGAAGTCTGATGGATCGGGTCTGATCTATGTGATGTTATGCAGTTTGATGGGACAGGGTCGGTCAAGACATTCCTTATACAGATGGAGAAGACCATTCCCACAAAGAAGAGACCTCGGGCCATGGATGTAGTGGTTCGAGGGAAAATTCGCATATGTTTCGATCTAAGGAGTCTAATGCATCCTACATCCATGACCCTTTCCCAACACCCTTCATAGATGAGGTGCTGGAAAATGTTGGCAGTTGGGAAGCATACTCATTCACAGATGGCTTCTTAGGATATCATCAAGTTCAAATCACAGAGTAAGATCAGGCCAAAACCACCTTTGTGATAAAATGGGGGTTATTTGCATAGACAGTTATGCCCTTTGTCTTGAAAAATTCTCCTATAGTGTTTTCTCGGATAGTGTTCACAGCCTTCAAAGAGTTTATCCAAAACTTTCTTGAGGTATACTTGGATATTTGAATATGTTCATCCTATAAAAAGAACATATGAAATCTCTTTGACTAATGTTGGATCCATGTCACCAACTACATGTCTCTTTGAATTTAACATAATACATCTTTTGTACACCCTTTGGTATATTGGTGGGCCATGTTGTGTGCAAGGATGGATTGTTTGTGGACCCAGCTAAGATTTTTTCCATCTTGGATATGGTGGCCCCCACTTTAGTTTGAGAAATGCACACAACATTGGGTCATACATGATACTACCAGTGGTTCATCCAAAATTATGTCCAGATTGCGACTCCATTGGAAAATTTGTTGCACAAGGATACTAAATACGAGTGGACAACAAAATGCCAACAAGCCTTCAATACCCTCAAAGAAAAATTGGTTACTGCACCCATTTTGGTTTTCCCTGATTGGTCGAAGCTCTTCCGTGTCTAGGTCGATTATTCATTCATTACATTGGTCATCATCCTGGCATAGTCAGGGGAGGGAAACATCAATAATCTGGTCTATTTTTCCAGCTGGAATTTTTCCAAGGCCCAAAACAATTATACAACAATTGAGCGTGAGGGCTTAGCCATGGTACATTCCTTGCAAAAAAAATTCCCCTACTTTCTTGTTATGGGGAAAATATCTCTATGTCATGGGATAAACCACAACAGGTGGAATGACATGCATAAATCAACTCTAATCCCAAGTATGCTATATAAATAAAAATTCTAACAAGACAAAGTCAAGAGCCTACCTCATCTAGACATTCGATGAAGACCACCATTGAGCATGCAACTCAAAGATTTATACCTCCAAATTGTCCTCAAAAACCATGATACACAAGCATATGGGGATAATATATAATGTTATCATATAAAATAGCATAATCCATTAACATACATGAAAAATACTCCCATGGAATAATAATTCAAATATTTGCAAGATATCAATTAGATGAGAAATGAGTATTTCTATTAAAATAATCAACATAAGTATATAGGTGAAAAACTTTTGTATCAGCACATCTCAGAACCAAGAAACTAAGTCCCTCCATCTAGGCCTCCACCACTTCAATACTCCACCAAAGGCAAGCTCATATAAAGGAGACAATTAGGTTCTCCATCAAAGAAGGAAGAGCTTGGGGGGTTCAAGAATGAGTTCAAAATTTCAAGGATAAAGGGATGTAGACTCAATAAGGAAGTGAAATTTCTCCAGCATATCCTTGCTCTCAAAAGTTGAATTCTCTCCTCCCATGGCTTGTATATGGCTCAATTTATAGCCTTCAAATGGAACTGAAGAGCTGAGTCAGAGCGTTTCCAGTATATGGAAGGTCAAGGATCATGGATCTCGTGACGTGACATGGAAAACCGACATAATTTTTAATTTCGAGCATTAAACCTGATGTACGTGGGATCTAGTGGATAAACCTACGTATACGCTTGTTGTCTAATTGGTAGGGCACATATATGTGGAAAATGTGTTTTTTTGCTCTGGAAGGTAAAAAGGGGGACTTCAAGTCTGCATAGGGAAATGGAAAGTCCATCCAAGCAAGTTGCATGGGGTGAGGAAAAATTGGTTATAACAGATGCCTCCTAATGTATGAGGTCAAAGGAGTATCTGCGATGGCTAAAATACATTATAATTCCCATAAGTGGAGTAATGGAGACTCAACTGGAAGTGCTAGTTACTCATGAGAATATGACAATCCATAATGACTTTGTACACATGGCTTCCAATCTGAATTACACTACATATACATGTGTAAATATACCAAATAATTTTTCATGGACATGAATAGGCAATACAAAGTAAACACATGCCATAGGTTGTCATAGTCACGAACAAGGACAGTGGAAACCAGTCTCAAAATCAATTTGAAGATATCTGTATACAATGAAGTACAATCTAGTCTCCCATGATCACTAAATTCATATAGGTACTAGTCCAGTGAAAGACAGCAACATAATAGGAATGTTTCTACTATAATATGGAGGTCTTCTACACTATCCGTCGAAGGTGCAAGTCTACATCATGTGAATAGAGGGGTTGATGTCAAACACTATGAGACTTCATTTGATTATTGGTCATTAAGGTATATTGTTAACAAATGTGAGACAACGTAGCGATTATGAAAGTAGGTATCAAGGCACCAAGTACATTCTTACAAGTGTGAATAAGGGTGTTGAGGTCGAACACTTGAAGAATCCATCGATCAAGAGACATTTATGTATTCCCAACTATAGATGATGGGAGAACCTGTCACTGATGACTACAAGACTATAGGTACTCATAGGACTCTAGGTCTCATTTCCAGAATAGATGAGTTGAAGTCGATGGAAGGAGACCCACTTAAAGGAGAGCATTAGGGAATGTCTCATCAGTCACCACGAGGTACAAAGAAATATCTTGATGATTAGGAAGAGCTTGGATGAATAGGATGTTCAGGAAACAACGACCCTGTGCATCTTTCGCATGCACCAGATGCAAGTAGTGCATGAAAAAGACTCTTTGAATAGAAGCCAACAAGGAATATTGTCGACAAAGGAGAGGAAACCACCAATAATGCTAATGGCATCAAAGACATTGCATGAATCCCAATGTGTGAATAGATTTATTGGCATCGAACATAAGGGAAACCCCCCAGTCAGTGACCAATGAGAAGATGTCGATTGTTGGGTTCAAGGTTACCTACCCATAATGAAAGTAGAACCAGGGTGCATGATAGGACTACAACTTCATGTGATTCTGAGACACATTGAGGGTATGTTCGACATGCAAAGTCAAGAGTTCTGAGAAATGGTCGACATAGGCTTATAGACTTCCTTTGAACAAGAGCATGAGACATATGGATAACTCAAGAATCATAGAATTGATGATCAAACTTTGTGATGTAGTAGGAATTGACAAACTCTCCATAGGGACTGGAAGAAAGGCCATCCAAGCAAGTTGCATGGGGTGAGGAAAAAATTTCTATAACATTGCTAGGGTCGGATTTCAAATTCTTCACCGATCATTCCACACTAAAGTATTTGGTCAACAAGACGATGTTGAGTGGAATAATTTGTCATTGGTTTTCGATGTTCCAAGAATTTGACTTCAAAATTGTTGTTAATCCTTGCAAAAAAATGTTGGACCAAATCATTTGTCATGGATTCAGACTGGGGACGTTGCTACAAGCCTCGATGATGAACTCCCTAATGTGCATCTCTTTCAAGTAGAATTTGTGCTTGATCAATTGGTTGAAATAGAAAAATTTATCATCACTGGCTAGGCTCCCACTGAGTATACTCACACACAACGTCGAATACTCATGACCCATAGTGCCAATTATCAGTTGATTTCTAGACAATTGTATAAGTTGGGTGCATATGGCATCCTACATCACTATGAATTGGAACATGAACGAGACTCCCTCCTATACGAGGTGCATGAAGGTATTGTTGGATGCCACAATGTTTGTAAGGATACTGTGCAAAAGGTCATCAAGGATTTGGTTGCCCTCTCTCTTCGTTGACTCTAAATACTACAACAAATGTTGTGACATATGTCAACGTATTGGAAATCCCTACCACAGAGATGAGCTTTTGTTGTTCCCCATGATTGCACTTGAGACCTTTGACAAATGGGTAATAGATATTTTTTGGCCCATCAATCCTCTCGCACCTTGCACAAGGGCATGCTACACCAATACCATGATGAAATACCTCACAAGGTGGGCCAAAGCAGCATCAGTCAAGGATTGTATAGCATGTTATCACCCTATAATTTCCCAAGATGAGGAGGAAATCGGCAAGGGTAACCACAAAACCACTTCGAGTCTTGGATATATCCCTCCAAGACTCAAAGAGGGATCTCTCTGTCAGATTTAGCTTTGTTTGTATGGGATGTTAGGCTATCTATGAGGACAAAAGGTTTTTTTAGATTTTTTGGTTGAGACAGCAGAAGAGGGCCATTGGGCAAAAATGGAGTCAAGAGGTTAAAGATGACAAAATGAATGAATAGTTGAGACAAAATGTAACAAGGCAAGGTAATCATGTCAGTTGATCCTTTTAGTTTTTGAAATGGAAATGAATCATAGTTTAGGGCCCAATTTAAATCCAGAGCAGAGCTTATCTGAATTCTACATTGAATTTTCAGAAGAAAACATAAATATGTCTCAGAAAAATCCTGAAACATAATCTTCTTATAAATGATTAGGAAAGAAAACAATATGTGAGACAAGATAATAATAGGTTACATAAAGAGGTACTTCACCACATGATCATGACACAAGAATGTGGGAACAAAAATCCTTTGTATTCATCCAAAAGGTCACTTACAGCCTTTTGAGCATCTTTACAACAGATGGTGATATTTTCACACCATACTTCCCTTCAGATCTGACTAATCCCTTTTTACTGTGGCCTCTCTGGGCTTATATAATATTCACAAAATAGTTTCATATCCTCAAATGATGGATCTAAAAATTACAAGTGTTTTCAAAGTCTATCTCATTACAAAATTCTAGGAGATAGATCCTAGGCTTAAGGGATGGAATCCCTATCAAAAATATGTTCTTCAACATCTACATAGCCTTGATGGATGATGATAAGGCTACTCAAGATCTTTCACTAACACCTAATCCATGAATCAATTATATTTAACCAAAATGGAATCATCTTTGAACCTTTCTCCTTTGTATTTGTTTCAAAATCGGAAAAAGATATTCCTTCTCATATATTTTGGAGTTGGGATGTATCTGAAAGTATACTTGAGTGATCTAGAAGCAAATGGATCTGATATGGGAGAACATGTTGTCATTATTTCCATCTCTTCACTTTCTGCAGCTAACACGTATAGGACAGAGACGATTTAGCTACCGAAAGTCAAGGGATTCGGTAGCTAGCATCACCTCCGTGGACCAAAATAAGTTGTTGAAAGTCTTGATTTTTCCAAAATCGTTCAAAATTGCAAAATTTGATTCCTTTACTCTGTCTAACTCTTAGGATTCCTCGTTCTGTTTCATGGCTACCTCAACCAAAGCTTCTAGATCAAGGTGAGCTCTTGGTTTTGGTTTTCTAGGTGCTAGCTTAACCCTCAAGAGTTTGATTATTTAGTAGAGCTTCTGGTTTTTCTTAATTAACTTTTTGTGCTTCTTTTCCAAAGATGTATACATCAGAGATACTTATTCAAATTCATCTCTCACCTCATCGGATTTATTTTGCAGGGTTTGATTTAGTTATTTTATATGCATATCCAACAACTTGAGCTATGTTATCTCCTCCTTCAACTTCTGAATCTTTAAAGCTTTTTTGACCTTCTTCTTTATTGATGTCTCAGGTACTTCAAAGTCTGGACCTTCAAATTTAGTTTCCTCTCTCTCCTCTATAGGTGGTTCAAACTCAGAATCTGGATATGGCAAATTCAAAATGTTCCTATCAGCAACATGACTTTGGCCTTCAATTCCTTGATCAAAATCAAGCTTCTTTTTTTCCTTCTTGAACCTAGATGAAGGATTTGGCTTAAGGTAAGACCTAAATTTAATGTATTTAATGGTTGTGGTCTTGAACCATCTCTCACCTTCTCTGGGTATCTCAGTTGTTGTAGCAATACTTTCTTCATCTATCTACATTTCCATAGGACCCAATTGCACTTTGGCTCCATCAAAATTTTTGGCAAAAGCCTCTGCAATTCCCTGATGATACCCTTGTAATTTTTCACAAAACCTATAGCATCCTGTGTCCTTGAACATCTGACAAATATTTAGATGAGATTCTAGATAGGAAATCTCTTGCAACTCCCTCCTAAGCAATGCTCCTCTAGTAGCCATCTACAGAAAACTGTTAATAGTATGAAGGCATTGAAACCTAGATAGATGGATGGGAAACCAACGCTGGGATAAAGAGAAATAAAAGTCAGATGAGGAATATGCATGAGACAAGCAAATTTTGTGGATGGTTGAGATTTAAAACAAACACTTGGAAAATAAGGAACCTTAGATCATGATGTTTGTTTAAAACTAACTAAGACAGACCTCCATGTGATTTGTTGCACGAAATGGTAATGGAAAATGAAATCATGATTGGGGTTTCGAATTGATATCTTAGGGTTTAATGATTTTTTTAAAACATCAATTAGAATCATAATAAATTGCCCAGATCGTGAAAAATGATCCTCATAGATGATTTTAGCGGAATTTTAGATCATCATGACATGTGCAATGATGGTGGTTTGAGAGCCTAATGGGACAATCTAATCATTAGCATAATTTTCACTTTCGGCAGCTAACTGAGAGTTGTGCCTGCCATTTTAGCTGCTGAAATTGGGAATTTTCGACAGCCTACAACACACAAAATTTGACCCTTAGCTACCGAAAACTATTTATTTGGCACTTTTACATTCAAGAGTTCAAACCATCTAGTAAGGTTGAAAATGAATATTTGAAACCAATATCACAATCATACTGTCTCAAAACCTTCGACTGTCTTCTCCTTTGCCATCAAGATTTTCTCTTTTAGCTACCGAAATTAAACTTTTATGCCACAATTGGGATATAACTGAGTTCGTGAAAACCACTGATTGAGCCATTCTAAACCTTCAAAGATTCATATGTATGCATCATAACTCCAACCTACCACTTGCCAACTTTGGATATACCTGGACACCTCTTTGAAACACAATATACACCACTGGACCATTACTCCTGAGCTTCTTATCATGCAGACATTCTCAAAATGATCAGAGCAAATTTCCAATTAGGTTACTAGAGAACAGATGACTATATCATAGGACCCTAACATAGGCTCCAATTGGGGATGGCATCTCCTTAGGAGGTTTCAAGAATCTCAGATATCTGGCTTTGTAAATCAGTGCCTTGTCCATTGGGCTGATCCCACCACTTGTATCTTGATCTATCTTGCAACTTAGTGACTAGACACCAATTGATTATTCATTCTAACTTTGAATTAGTTTTGAAGTAAAACGGAAACAAAAATAAAACACATGCTTGCCCAGCAAGCTTATTTGCATACTGTAAATATGATAATTGAAAAAAAAACATTGATCTGATGATCTTATTTATGTACATATATCCTATTCTAAACTAAGAATGTTTGTCTTTAATCAATGTGAAATACCCAGTATAACCAATCAAATGTCGGGTCTTGCACCTTGGCTCTTTCATTGGTTTTAACCGAGTTCAGGAACAGATCTGTTAATGGTATTTGAAAGTGATTGTGAGCCTGGTCATCATCATAAAGAGCTTGATAAACCTTCCAAGCAACAGAAATGATGGAAAGGAAAAGTTGCCTTGTGATGAAATTTTTTCTCATATAGATATCTATAGGATCAAGATAGACTTGACCTATTTCTTAGTATTTGGAATCATTCCATTCAACTTCCTAACCTTGTGTTGCACATGGGGTCTTCCGGTTTTCAAACATTTCAAGATGTGTTTGTATTTCAACTGATGGGTTTTGTACTGATATTTCTACTGAACCATACAGTGGGGTATATTGTTTGATCATATCCATATCATAACAATTTTTTAATTCATTAGGAGTAAATGAAACCTGATTTTGAAAACATGCATTATCCAACATATTAGCTATAGGGTCATAAAAAAAAATTGATGACTGTGGAATGGGATTTGTTGGCACTTCAAGGCTGACACTGTGATTCTCAACCAAGATATGACCAATATTCCCTCTCAAAGTCTGAAATGAAATAAAACATAAGGGCAGGGAATCAAAATGGATTAGCTCTTTACCTGTCCCGGGCTTTGTGGTTTCATCTGAATTTTGGCCTTCAAAAAGACTTAGGGTCTACACCTCTGAATCTGAAACAACTTCTATATCACCCATGTTCTCCTCACCTGATGCATTAGAGAATTCCTCATCCTTTTTACTTACAATATTCTTGAAATGTTCCCTCAAAAGTGAGGCAAAACATAGGGGCATACATTCTTCATTTAATGAAAAAAAAAAATCGCATCCTCCTTCTTGCAATCTTGCTTGGTATGCAGAATCTGATTGTCATCTATGCACTATGACAACTGGGCTTATTCTTCCCATGAAGATAATACTGGCTTCTTTGAACAATCATCTTCAATATCAAAAATATATTCATCATTCTGAAGATCATATCTAGGTATATCATCTATGTAGGGAAGGTCGTCAAAAATGCACATCATCTCTGGAGATTTTTCCACCACCACCTAGTTTTGAACTTCCTCTTTGGTTGTATTGTGAATTGAGTACATGAAGAAATCCTTCGGTGGTTTAGGATACTAAGGCTAGGATGAAAAATTCTTGAGGACATTTATTCTTGTTATTTCCAGAGTCGATGGTACATAAGGCCTTTGAAAAACAATTTCATCTTTCATGTTAATCTTATGCAGCATTTCATTGACAGTGTTTGTCAGAATATCTAGTTTTACTTATGAGGACATCACATGCTCCTTTTCTGTTTTGTTTTTCCTCAATGCTTCTAATTTTTCCTTTTTGTTCAGCAAGTTAGATTCCACATCAACTGCAACATTTTTCATTTCTTCTAAGGTTGCAGTGTTCCTTTCTCTTAATTGGAAGGCCATCTCTGGATCAAAAGCATCGGGGTAATGCAATTGAGCTAATCCTAGGGGTTTTCTTATATCAGTAGGCATTGCATTATACACCTTATTGAACCTAGCTGAAAAATGTTGCACTCTCTCTCCCAGTTGTCTTTTCAAATGTTCATACTCTTCTAGGACAAGAAAGATGTTTCCCATGATCACCATTCGATCTAGGAAAATTTGTGTGAATTGATGGAAATTACTAATGATTGCAGTTGGAAGACTCTTAAACCAATTCTTAGCCTTACCTTGCAATGATAAGGTAAACATCCTAATACATACATCATCTTCTTCCACCTCAAACAGATCAAGGAAATACTCAAGATTTTGGATGTGCTTTTCAGCAGTGATCTTCACATTTTCTCCATCAAACCTGGGCAGATTATTGATGTAATTGACAGGGAGGTCATGGAGAATAGGAGGCAAATCTAGAGGCTTATATCGGTTTGGGGTTTTCACAGGTATAGGAATGAAATCAAGGGGCTTATAGCTAATTGGAATTTCAACAATGACAGGAGATAAAGCACGAGGTTCTTGTCTCACTGGGTTTTCTATAAGTGTATCTTGGGTGTGCACAAGTGTATGAGTATGTACATGATCTAGAATTTGGGGCTTACTCTCTTGAGGTTCATAAATTTGTAGATGATCAATGTAAACTTCAGAAATATACCTTTGATCAGGCTTAGAATAAGATAGAAAATAATTACAGATAAAACTGAAAATTTATTAAATGCAATTTGGGCTTGAGTAATTGATCTTTCGAGGTTGCTTGGTCATGCTTCAGGTTCTTCCTCCAGTGGAGTCTTTGAAATGGAAGGGATTTTATTAGAGTTTTCAGGTGAATGATTTCAGCCTTCTGGTGTCTCACCATTGTCCACCATCAGTGATCAAATCTAGAACTTGAAGTGCACTACTAGAGAAGGTTCCCCAGTATGGTTTCCATTATGTTATCACCTTGTAATTTCCCAAGCTGAGGAGGAAAACGGCAGGGGTAACCACAAAACCACTTTGAATATTGGATATATCCCTCCAATACTCAAAGAGGGATATCTCTGTCAGATTTATCTTTGTTTGTATGCGATGTTAGTGTTATAACCCTAAAATGCACCATACAGGTTTACCTGGCATCAGGCCAACTCATGCCTCTTCCTAGCCAAAGCCATGCTGAGTATTTCCTCAAAAAACCACTTAAAACAAGAAACCCGCGCCCTAACTGCTCATTGGGCGCGGGCATCCGCTTGCTTCCCTCTTACTGCACGCGGGTATCCACGGGCTAACCCAAAACAGCCCGCGAGTACCTAACAATGCAAAAAATCAGGGAAGTTTCCGCCGAGACACGAGGCTTTTTGTCAGTTAACTGAAACTCTCCGCCATGCATGGCCGAGAGTTCGAAGAAAACCCTAGCTCTTCCTAGCCTATAAAAGGAGGGGTAGGGGTACTATTCAAAGGAGGAAAATCATAGCAAAGGAACTCTGCCAAATTGCCAAGCCAGTTTTGTCCTAACCCTTTAGCCTTGCCTCAAGCTTTAGGAGGAACTCAAGAAGCAGCAGTTGGAGGACAAAAAAGAAGAGGAAGATCCCAGGATCAGGATCGTGGAATGGTGACCAGCCTCAAAAATCATTGTAAGTTGACTCATATTGAAGTTAATAAAAATATACTTTTCCCGTCCCGAATACATGAGTCTTATCTATGTTATTTGATTTGTGTTTTTATCTCTAACCTTAGAATAGATCAGTAGCATGCATGCATAGTCTTGTCTCGATTGCAGGGAAGCT
>SNQJ01S0193091.1:0-17795 GCA_010110895.2 Picea sitchensis | reverse complement strand
GCAACGACTGTTATTCCCACACTTCCAAGCTCATCCCGACATTGGACAAACTTCGTGATATATTTTGGAATGGTGCCGCCTTTTTCCATCTTGATCTTCCTGAGTTTATCTTTGAGTGTCAATTTCCTATGGTCACTACTGTTTTGGAACAGATCTGTCAAAACCTTCCACATTACATATGGTGTGGTTTTCCCATGGAGACTTGAGACAATATGGTCTCGTACTCCCTCCAACAGAATCCTCTTCACCTTCGCCACTTTCTTTTTCCATGCATCAAGATTTGCAGTGTCTGTCGCATCTGGCTTAAGAACATCTACGTCAATGTAACCCTTCAAGCCATTATCTTCGAGCACTGCTTCCATCCTATCCTTCCAAGCAATGTAGTTCGAGCTGCCCTTGAGTGCATACTCCAACCTCAAGCCATTGAAAGACATTTTTGATCTTGAATCAAGTGTCGCACCAAGAAAATCTTGCAAATTCGAATGTTATCCAACAACCAAAACTCAACCCTACAATCTCTCTTCCCTGGGAGGTTCGCACCCCTCCTGAGAGTAGCCCGAGGGATGTTTGCACCCTGCCTATGTGTAGCCTGCGAACTTGCCTGGGAAGTAAGCACCCCGCTCCACTGTAGTTTGCGAGAATGCCAATGAAGTTCGCACTCAGCTTCACTATTAGGGTGAGGGAAGTTCGCACCCTGCTCCACTGTAGCCTGCGAGAATGCCAATGAAGTTCGCACTTTGCCTTTGTCTAGGGTGCGAGAATTTCTGTTCTTGAAAACATCGAAAGTTTTCAGTACTAGGGTTCGCACCCTGCTAGAGACGGGACCTGCGAGAACATGATTTTGTTCGCACCTCACTTCCATAGCTCTGTGGCCTCCGTGGCTTTGATACCATGTAGAAATTTCGATACAAATTAATGTATTACTGCGATTCTCCTGATCTAACAATTTCCGCTACTGTTAAATATAGAATCGCTTCTACTATTATTATTGCGGAAGCAATTAAACCACGATCACAATCACAATGCACAAAGTGAAATATCAATAACACATAACATAGAAGTTTTACCGGGAAAGCGTAAAGCTAAAAACCCCACTATCATATATTATGTATATCATGAATCATGAAACAATCTCATACAAAACTCTAATCCAAGAGCTCTCAGTACAATACAATCGTCTCACATTTTCATACACAAATCAACAAATACCTATGCCAATTTCCGTGTCTAGACAGCCTGCCTCCTCTGCACAATCTTTGCAATTCGAATTCTCACAATGAATCGAATTATTACAAATTGCCTAGTTTGCACATGCTCATAAGCATATCCACTGCATGTGTGATCAAATTACAACTGATAGCCAAATTGTCCCTTTCACCTGTTATCTCAACTGGGTTTCCACTGGATCTGACATGCATGTAGTTAACCATGGTGAATCTTCAGTTGCATGTGAGTTCACTGATTAACTGAACTCTCACTAGTGCATGTTTAGTTACAACTGCTCTTAACTCACTTAACTACACTTATGATTCTGTTACAAATCCAACTCACTCAGTTATGAATGAAATAATAGATTAATATTTATTGTCTAATTTAATTAAGGGAAAAGTAAATTCCACACATGTTTCTTGTTGACTTTTCAACAATTCCCTTCTATTTGGTTTTCCAAGGCATTGATTTGCTAAGCGCTAATGGAAATAGGATCTATAAATTGACTGTCAATCCAACTCTCCCAAACTTAGAATTCATACAAAAGTGGAAATGTGCCTCAACCAAGCCTTAGTAAGCTAATGAGAAGGATACAAAGGCCCTTCCTAGGCCCTTTCAAGATTAGATAGGTCTACCTAAGAGTAACAAGGCACCCACTTGGTGGGGCTAGATGAAATCCAAGATAGACTCCAAAATGCATAGAAAAAAATATAGACAACACATGAAAATCACAAAAATAACTAACCCCTCTTGCTTTTCTAGAGATATGCGAGGCTTTCCTTTCAATGTTTGAACTATTTGCATGGTGTTTTCCATACCTAGACTATTTATCTTCATCATTTGATCATGATAGAATTGGATTCTCATGCAATGTGTTAGACAAAGCTCTAAACTAGAGAGTTGAGTTGCAATGGTCCACCTCCCTCCTCCTTTGCTTGCACCCTAATTCATCATGGGAATCTACTATCCCCTATTGATTATATTGACGACCATCACATCTAATTGATAATTTCACCCCTAACCCCTGATGACCATCACATCTAATTGATGATTTCACCCCTAACCCCCTACATTAGGGAGCCAATACCTTAAAGTTGGCCTCACATACCTTAAAGTTGGCCTCACATACATTTATAATTTGACAACAATACAATCTTGACTCTAGGGAAAACAATGATCAATTCGTTGATTAATACAACTTTGATGTAAGAAATAATGGTGTTTGAGAAGCTAAATAATTTCGATCGACTTTTAATTTATTTTTCAAAAAAAAAAGAAATTGTAAATTTCAAAATTTGTTTATCAAAACTTTTAAATTCTTTATTAATTTATAAGCAAATATTTTAATATCTTTATATCCTTAGACATTTTGTTTTCTTTATAATTATTAGGATGTATTAAGTTAATTAAAGCAATTATACAAATAATATGGGTTCATTATTTTTCAACTTTAATAACCCTACAAATTATTAAGAAAATCTTAAAAGATTTATTTTAAAGGGGCTCAAAAGGGGTAAAAATGAGAGCTTGGCACGATCTTCCAAAGCTTAATTATTTCTCCGGGTCATAAATATTGAATAAGGGGAGAGTGAATCTAACCCAACCCAACCATTTTTGGGAAACTCGGTTGGAAAAACAACCCTTCTTGGAAACGATACTCGATATCGATTTCCTTGTCTTTGGGTAAATTTTGTGATGACATCCAATTTGTTATATATTATTATAATGGGTGTTCGACATATTCCATTTTGGGATATGAAGTTTATTAATTAATTTAAGTTTAAATTTTATATAAATACAAAATATTATTAAATTTATAGGGTTTATAATGTGATCATTTGAAAGAGATAAGAAAACAATGTATTATTAAATAATAAAGGATAAGATTAATTTAAAATAATTATAAATTGAAAAAATATTTTGGTTTAATTAAATTGTTGGTATGAGATTAGATTTATGTTACATTGTTAATATTATTTTGGTTAATAGATTTAATATTATTAAAAGATTACTTATATTATACTTACAATTTTGAGGAGTTTCACTCATAGTTTTTTAAAAGAAAAAAAATTCATATAATTTTTTTTTTCTATTTGAAGTTTGTAGCGAGTACCAACCATGAAAGAATGAGAAAATATTAAACATTTTAAATTATATATAATATAAATAAATTACATATAATATAAAGAGTTAGTTCATAGGGTATCATGGAAAATGACATGTAGTTTTAATATTAAAATTTAGGTGTTTGATAATTATTATTATTTAATTTGAAATTGAAAATATTATATTAAAAAAGTTGTAGCATAGATAAACAACAAGCATGTAAGTAGTACTATTTTAGTGTATCATGCTGTTAGACTTGTATAATACACTATTGCAATGTATCATGTAAAATTGACAATTCATGAATAAAAAAAAAGAGTTTGCACTTGTATACAATGATTACATCTCAATTATTCTTGTAAATATATTACTTAAAATAAACACCTAATATTTTGATTACTTTGAAAAACATGAGAATTAGCGAAACACATGAAGGCTATTAGCCTTCTCTTGACCAACATTTGAAGGAAAAAAGTTTTGTTGTTCGAAGTCCAACATTGTCTTTCATTTGGTGTATTGCCTTCTCTTTGGGATCTGCATGCACATAGTTGGTTGAGAACATATGGCTTGAAGTTGTGGAATGTGAATCCTTACCAAGGTTGATGACCATGTTCTTGAACATGTTGAACTATGCTTTTGACACATCTATTTTCTATCTTTGTTGGGCCAAGAGATTCATAATTGTTGCATTATGTGTGGCACATTGATGTTCATTTTTGTGTACCTTGGAGGTCCGAGAAAATGGAGGTTTTATTGGATTGGATAGACTCTTCATGTCTTCAAAGATTTCTTTGAATCTCCCGAGTGTCCCTATAATCCATGATTTCTAAACCTAGAACAAAGATAGATAAAGATGAAAGAGTCAAATTATAAGTAGTTTGGCTAGAGTTGCGTTCAACAAAGATAGAAAATCCTTTGCCCCACAATCCTAAAATCAATGCAACTAGAACACTTAACTTCCTAAAATTTTTGAAAAGTGAATTGAAGACAACACATCCAATCCCAAGTAAGACCAAAAGGGTATATCCCAAACATTTGAAAACTAGGACACAAAGTAGCATAATTTGAGAATTGATGGAATTCTAAAGGCCAAAGAGATGTACATCACAAAAGTATCAATGAAGAGGGAGATGTTGTATAAATACCTCCCTTTGATCCAAATCCATAACCCAATGTTGAATTCTAGATACCGAATTTTAGATGTGATCAAATTGTTGGCACCCAAGGGTTTTGAAGAAGTTGCACACATGCCACAAATCAATACTGTGTGCGCACCCACAAAGAAAAACTGTGTAGCGTCAGGAAGGATCAACAATAGCGCCTGCCAAATGATAGTTAAACTCTGAGGGGGTCGACTGGAAAGAGACCCTACAAGGAAGAGTTTCGGTATTGGTATCCATATCACCAACAACTAGTAGTCAATTGAGAGGACATAGTACTAGATTGAGTATGGTGAACCAAGATACAATTATGAGGCTACTCGTGTTCCATGGTATGAATTGAGATGATGCAAAACAACATTGGTTTACATGTGAAGCTATATGGTCTGTGAAGAGAATAAAAAATGAAGCATCTAAGATAGTGCACCTGAAGACCACCTTCGGAGATAGAGCTCTGATGTGGTATATGAAGTACAAGGAGACCACGTTGATGGGACAAACTAGATTCCTGTTAGAGATTAAGAGAGATATGCTTAGGGAGTTCCAAAATCCTAAGTTTGAATCAAAGTGTATCATCGAGATCACATAGATCAAGAAACAGGTTGGAGAAACTGTATTGGAGTATGAACAACAGTTCAAGATATTATTAGAGAGACTAACATTTCAGATCTAGGACGTCCAACACCGAGAGGGTTTATTATAGGACTTCTACTTCACATTCGAGTCCTACTCACCCAATAGAAGGTGATGACTCAAATAGAGGCCATGGATATTATGATGTGCATAGAAGCTACACCAGGAGGTGGTGAGGCATCAATAGAGCTAGTGGAGGTACAATATCAACTCACAAATCTCACAATGCAATTCCAAGATATGGCCAAGGTGAAGGTGGTGGGTGAGCATGTGTGGTGTACTATGTGCCACAAAGGTCACCATAGGAACGAATGTCCTATGCTTGAGAGATACATGTCAACGGACACGTCGAATTCATTTCCAATTGGACCTTAGAACAAGTGGTGCAAGATTTGCATACAATGGGGACATATACCTGCTCAGTGCTCAACACTGCAAAAATACCAAATGACTACGCATACCCCATTTTGCAAGATTTTCAAATCCATGGGGCACGATGTGAACAATTGATGGTCACTTCAATTGATGTAGGAATACACTGTAGATGCCTTCTAGATCTAGGAAGAACATAAAGGTGGTGAACGCAGAGGCACGAAGAGAGGAGGATATAAAGGAGGTCTGAGAGGAGGATATGGACGAGGATGATGAAGAAGATATAGAGGTGGAGAAGGAAGATCACCTATTTGGTTTAATTTTGGTGATGTGGTCCATGTGTTGTGATTATGTACCAAATAACGCGCTCTATGTGGGTACTATCATAGTATTGAGCATATAGAGAAATATTTCTGTTGCCTATATTTGTTATAAATGTGGGAATAAAAGAAATCACATTGCAATATGGTGACTACAGAGTCGTGCAAAGATCATAAGACATAGGAATAAGATGAGGTGCGGGTGGTACATCTATACAAATTTGCATGACGTTTTCTTTGTTGAGTTTCCTTGTTTGTTGTATGAATTGTTAAAAAGGAAGACATTGATTAACACTGCACTGGGAGCCCAAGAAAAATTGGTATGGGACTAGACTACGGTTTATATAATGAAATATGTGGATAATAAGTGGGCTCGAGTAGTCAACTTCTAGTTAGACTGGGTTAAGGAAGGATACATCGTTGAGTTCACCATCAAATACAATGATTCTTTCAACGAGGTTGAAAGAAAATTTGCGGTTGATCCTATAAAGAGACCGTTGGAAGAGATCCCCTTATGTATCAAGATGTTGTTTGTGAAGAAGGGGATGATGCACACATATCTCGATAGGATGTCCGAGTAGATGCCCTCGTGCAGAGGGGGGGATGGAAATAAGAGGAAAACAAAGAGAGAGAGAGAGAGATCCAGAAGATGCTGAGATGAAGTGAGAAGAGAATGGACCCATAAGAGCATTAGAGAAAAATAGATGAGATATATGTAAGAAGAGTTGAGATAAGGAGGAAAGTCGAATAGTGGAACGAAAAGAGGATAACAAGGTGTGAAGGATGAGGGGTCAGACCCATAATGAAGAGAAATGTAACCATACCAAGAGGATGTCCGAGAGATAGTTCTGTGCCAGAGAGAAGCATAGGAGGAGAGTGGTTGTCAAAGATACGTGGTGCTAGGAGTAGGGTATCAAGTGAGGAAACTGGGAGTAGTGGGATTAGGGATGGAGAGGATAAAACAAATCCCCTTGGCTGTTGAGAGATGTAGTCACAATGGAGAAATATGAAAATCATAGTAGCGGTGTCTACGTGGTAGAAGATAGCAATGGACCCCTCTGAGAAGGGAAAGTGGCTTTAAATTTTATGAATAGGATTGCACGACTATAGGTAGGAAGTTCTTTGGGATTCCCCATTGATGATAATGAGATAAGATATAGGAACCTCATTTTTGAATCACCCCCCTTGTGAATTTGTAATAAAGAAGAAAGAAACGAAGAAAATGCAGAGACATGAATAGAAGAAAGGAGAAGAGAAGACACGAGTGGATAAGAGGTAGAAGTTAGCAATACTTCACAAGGAAGAGTTTCAATATTAGTATCCATATCACCAACAACTGGTACTCAGTTGGGAGGACATAGTACTATATTGAGTATGGTGAACCAAGATACAATTATGAGGCTACCCATGTTCCATGGGACATACATAGATGATGAAAACCAACATTGGTTTACATGTGAAGCTGTATGGTATGTGAAGAGAATCATGAATGAAGCATCTAAGACAATGTACTTGGAGACCACCTTTAGAGATAAATCTCTAATGTGGTATATGAAGTACAAGGCGACTGCACCGATGGGACAAACTAGGTTCCTGTTAGAGATTAAGAGAGATATGCTTAGGGAGTTCCAAAATCCTAAGTCAAAATCACAATGTATCACTGAGATCAAAGAGATCAAACAACAAGATGAAGAAACTATATGGGAGTATGAACAACAGTTCAAGATATTGTTGGAGAGACTAACATTTCATATCCAAGATGTCCAACACAGAGAGTGGTTTATTGCAGGACTTCTACTCCACATTTGAGTCCTGCTCACCTAGTAGAAGGTGATGAATCAGGCGAAGGTCGTGGAGATTGCGATGCACCTAGAAGCTACACCAGGATGTGGTGAGACATCAACATGGATGGTGCAGGTACAATCTCAACTCACAAATCTCACAATGCAATTACAAGATACAACCAAGGCTAAGGTGGTGGGTGAGCATGTGTGGTGTACTATGTGCCACATAGAAGGTCACCATAGGAACAAATGTACTACACTCGAGAGATACATGGCAATGGGCATGCCGAGTCCATTTACAACTAGACCTCAGAACAAGTGGTGCAATATTTGCAGACAATGGGGACATATACCTCCCCAGTGCCCAACACTACAAAAATACCAGAAGACTATGCATACCCATTTTGCAAGTTTTGCAAATCCATGGGGCACGATGTAAACAACTGATGTTCACTTCAATTGATGCAGGAGCACACTATAGATGCCTTTTGGATCTAAGAAGAACATAAAGGTGGCGACCGCAAAGGCATGGATAGAGGAGGATATCAAGGAGGTCTAAGAGGAGGATACAGATGAGGATGAGGAAGAGGATACACAAGTGTAGAAGGAAGACCGCCTATTTGGTTTAATTGTGGTGAAGTGGTCTATGTGTCATGAGTATGTAGAAAACTACGTGCTCTCCATGGGTACTATCACAATATTGAGCATATCACAAAAGATTTCCATTGCCTATATTTGTTAGAAAAGTGGGAATAAAAGAAAACACATTACAATATGGTGACTGCTGAGTCGTGTAGAGATGAAAAGAAAGAGGAATAAGTTTATGTGCAGGTGGTGCCCTGAGGAGAAATTTGGATGGGAATGGAATTAGAAAATGGATAAATTTTGGGCTAGAACATCGAATGGAAGATCACAAAAGTGATGCTGACACCTCCCAAGTTTGATGCTGCTTAGAAAAAACAATTCCTGCGCGACGCGTAGAGGGATCTAGAAGAGGACAAAGAGCGTGAAGATTTATAACGCATGATGCAAATATCACTAGAGGAAGATTAGGCATGGGAATAGGTACAACATGATACATAAATATCATTGGAGGAGGCTCGAGTTCAACACAAAAATCATTGGAGATATCTCGTGTGCATGATGAGATACAACATGTGACACATAGGTCACATGAAGAAGCCCATAGACACAAAGAGGTGCAATGGGCTGAAAAAAGGGAAATAGAGGAGGAACGCGTGCATGAAGAACTACGACACACAATGCAAGAATAAAACAAACACAATGCTGTTGGGCACTTTAATTGTCTAATTGAATAGAGAATCAAAGTGTTCAATATAGATTGTCAACCCAGGGAAGTCTGTTATTTCAAGATAATTGTGCACAGTCTATGCTAGATTATGAAAGAATCTCTAATCTAATTGTAGTAGGGAAGTTTCAAAAACACAAACATTATCACTAACACAGTTGTGCTGATACAACTGGAGTTCTACACATTTGAAATCATAATTTCAATCTAAATTGATGAATGTATAAGAACCCTGGATTGCCTACTCTAATCTAACTTTCTAATTTACTTTTGCAGGAAGAAGCTATATACTGTTTTCAGAAAGGAAATCTACCTATTGCAAGAAGGTACTTCACACTTTTATTTCTCGGAAACGAGATTTTAACCTAATGCAGAAAAAGGGAAAGCAGTTCTCCAACAATGTTCAACAATCGACTTCTAATTCTCATGAGACAAGTTTATGCGCATCTGACAAGAAGGAACTAAATTGTAACAACAATTGTATTCTAGAAATGTCTAACAGTTAAATCATTTGCATTTAAAATAACTAATCTAGAATTCAAAATGGAGGGGAATCGGTGAGGAAGGTGGGCCCTTTTCTTCTCATTGAATCCGCTCAAATAAATATGTTACAGTCTGCTAAAGGAACTCAATGCATTCTTTCCTTCAATTGCCAAAATGTCTGTGTACAATAAGCGTTACTTTTCTTTCTCCAGTAAAAAAAAACTCTCCTTCATTACCAAAGCTCTGCTATTTAAAGTCAGAGTCATTCAGTAGAACATAATCAAAACAGTCTTGAGAATCCCCGATTCTCAAGCTGTTCGTTTGATATCATTAATACAAAATCTATAACTCTTCTTGATCAACATCATGGGCCAGCATATATCATCGGCAGGTGTTGCGGCAGTCGTATAACAACAGGACTGGTGGCGTCTGTTGTAACAACTTACAAGACTGTCGGGCTTCTGTTGCAGTAGTCGTGTAACATCTTCCAGGATTGGTGGCATCCGTTGCAGCAGTCATGTAACAGCTTCCAAGATTGGCGCATAGCTGTAACAACAATGAGTTTATCGGAGTGGACTGTTCTAAGCATTTTGATCATTAGTTAAATTATTTCATGGGTAAAATATGTGAACGTTACCAATCAAACATGCTAAGTAAATGAAAATATAAAAGCGAGATGAATAGTTCATACCTTGGGAAAAAGGGTCTTAGTACTCATTATAATAGTCATTTAGCTTAGGAATGAGAAGGTTGAATGGGCAAAAGATGTAGTGAAAAAGAAACATTTCTGGGTCCTAACATGCCCCCCAACTGAAGACATTGCATGTCCTCATGCAAAAAACATTCAAACCTTATTTGGTAGCTGAAGTAGATGATCATTTCCTCCAGTATAAAATTGCTAAGAGAAATTGCTAAGTGCCAGTATTGAAAAATGCCGTGTCCAAAAGAAAATCTGCCGTGTCAATGATCTGTCTGAGTTTCTTTGTCTTTGAGAACATAATTAGTTTGAGTTGCTCGAGTAACAACTCGTGAAGGAAACAAAGGTTCTTGTTTGCAAGCTGCTGGTATACCAACAACTGTTTTATGACATTGAGATCTCCTCTATTTTACTGATTTTTGTGTAGCATGAAGTTCATGTTCATTCTTGACTGAGACAGTTGCTGGTCCTTTAGCAACTGGAACTTTGACTACCTCATATCCTAACTCAAAGTAAATGTTTCCGCACTCAAAGCACATGATTTCTTTGTTTATGTCCATAACAACTTTTGTTAGTACTAGGATGTCCATGGTTATCCCTTCTGAATTCTTCTGTCGAGCAGCCTCCACCTCTTGTTTCAGGGTATTTAACTCTGCTTTGAGGTTATCATTCTTTTTTATTAGTGCAACGATTCTAGAATTTTCTGTATTCTTGATCTTTCTCTTTATTTGGGCAAACAATTGGTCAAGTGGCACATCCTCAACATGCTGTGTAGCAACTGTGTTTGTTAGGACTGGTTCTTGTGGAACAGTCTCGACATGGACAATTAGTTCTTGTATTACTAGTTCTGGTGGGACAATCCTCTGTGGAGCAACTGATTTTGGTGTAACAATATCGACCTGAACAACTGGTTCTTGTGTAACAACTGTGTCTGTCAGGACTGGTTCTTGTGGAACAATCTCAACATGGACAGTTGGTTCGTGTGGAACCATCCCTGCATCAACCATAGCGGATAGTGGGCGAAGAATGTGAATAGCCTGTTCCACATCTTGCCATCCAATGGCAACTTCGACAGACTTGGAGGACCTGGTTCTTCTCCTGGGTAAATTAGAAACGAAAGCAAGGGTTTTCTTCTTCGTTGCTGGAGGAGGAATGAGGCATTCTTCCTCAACCACACAAGGAGGATATTCTGGTATACTGGGGTCTGCGATGATCTGGACATCGTCAATGGACATGTGATGTGTAGAATCATCAAGTGGAGTCGATGATTTTGCTGCGATTTGAGTACATTCATTTTGAAAGGAGATAATAGTTTCCTGAAGTTCTGTGCATAAAGAAAAACCTGGTATTCATACCTCTGTAGAATTCTCTATCACAGTAGCCAGAGGGATTTGATTTGCTGTTGATCCAATTTGGTCAAGGGATCTCTAAGGTTTTCCCTTGAATGGACATTTTCTTTTTTCAGAAAATGCACTGGTAATGATAGTAGGCGCTTGATCGACTGTTGCAGCAATAGGAGGGTTCTGTGTGAATGTTGGTGCAACAACAGAGGAGGTAAGTGGACTTGATGTTATAGTGGACTATGCTAACCGTGCTTTCTTTTTAGGTAATGAAGAGATAGGAACATGGGTGTTCTTTTCAGATACAGGGGGTAGGTTATCAATGATAGGTGTCGCAATGGACTGTGCTGACCTTGTTCTCTTTCTCGGTGATCTAGATATAGGAGAAGGGGTTTTCTTTTTAGAGACAGGGGGTAGGTTTTCAATGATAAGTGTTGCAACCAAGTGCTGTGACAGATGTTTTGATCGAGTGGTTGGCTGTTCATTTGTTTGTTCGACCACAACTACAGGCCGTTGCAATGCAATTTCATTGAGGCTTGTCTGGCTGGTGCCAGGATGGCTTTGGGTTATGCGATTGCTTTTCTGAGTCATCTTACGAGCAACGAAAGTAGGGTTTTGCACCGTTGTTGCAATCAAGGGCAGAGGCTCAGGAAGAGGTCCATGGGTTGTGTTTTCAAGGACCGGTGAAATCATATCTGTATGTATAGAATGTGGCTGGTCTGCTACAACAGGTAATGGGTTATTGGAAATTCCCATACCTTTGCGAATTAATAGACCGATGAGTCTGTGACTAGAAATGCAATTCTTAGGGTTCTTGGATTTTTTTACAAAATGAGCCATGTTATGTAATGAATGAAGGAGAAAATAAGGAATGTTTATGAATTTCTGATGTTGCAGATGTGATAATAAGATGAAATCAAAAAAATAAACAACTTGGTATCAACCTTCGCAAGTAATGTACTTTTTAAGAAATTCTGCAACTTTCCTCCATGGCTTTGGTAAGGAATTGACATCTACGCCTCTGCCTTTGGTCTAAACTTTCTCAGTGTTGACGAGGAAACCCTTCTGTGCATCCCGAAGATGTGTTTTTCTGTTAAACCATCGGTCTCCTGTTCTTGGCAAACCTGTTACAGCAACAATGCTTCCTTCTGACACTGGAATCCTTACCCCTTTAACCATTGAATACCCTTCGGTAAGATTTTGACTAAACTCCAATACCTCATCCTCATTAAACCCCTTCAAATTTTTAAAATACGATATCCAGCCGGCCTGGAGAATTATTTGGTAGGCCTCTGGGTGTAGCAACAAACTATCCAGAGTTGCGGGTTCATATCTCACAGCTGATCCTCCTATGATGTTGCTTAAGAGTCTAACATGCACGTAGGAGGAGAAACTATCACCTAAATTAGAGACGCAACAAGCTCGAACATGGTTTTCATAAAGAATATAGTGTCTTAGTAAAAAGAAGTGTGGGCGGAAAGGCAGTGGAGGTGTGTATAAAATTCGGTATGGATGGCTAGATTTACATTCCCCCCCCCCAACTAAGTGGATTGGCTCCAGGTGCATCAATTTATGACAACCACTTAGTAAGTAGGAAACCGTGCTTTTATATATTCATTACTTTAACACGTAGTATTAATCACGTACCTCATATCTTACCACACATAACGACCTGTCGGAGTAACCAAACTATCTAACCGCCATATGAGTTGCACGGAATAGCTGACATGATGAAGGATCGTGAGAGAAATGACAACTGGAGCAGAAACAAAGTCCTTACTGTAGTTAGCCAACTGGAAATCGCCGGATGTGAAGTCAAGTCATTATGGAGCAGTACTTTCAGATAGAGAGCATCAATATTGTCTAATCAGTGGTGTTGTGGCATGGAAAGATTGGAGGGCTAGAGCAACAGTATCGGTAAAAATGCAGAAAAGGAAGAGTGAAGTGGCAATAAAGAATAACAACAATTAGTGTATCAATAGGTTCTTCGACAAAAATGGCGGAGGTAGGTGTAACAACATGGAAATCGGTCAATTTATCGGAAGAAGGTGTAACAGCATGGAAATCGACCAATTTAGCGAAAAAGGCGTGGAACAGTATAAAAATCGGTCGAACGCTACATTACTTAGTTTCTAGGAAGTTTTTCAACTTCCATGAACTAACTGTTTGACTCGTTCTTTACTACTCAACCTTGTTTTTCATCAATCCACCTGCACACACATAACCGCCTGATACCTTTCAAAGATTTATTAGCATAGTAAAGAAAATAGAGAAATTTCAACTAAAATAGAGAAATGCAAATTTTGTTGAGGTTATTTATATACAAAGTCTGAGCAAAATAAGTCCTAAAGTTCAGAAGGGGAAGGAGCATGATCCTTTTCATTTAAGAATTGATAACCTGTATCAACTGTACATCTAGTTTTGAATTCTACCTTGGATAGTGGATGCTGATACAGACGCAAGAAATGACCATTTGCATGTAACTGTGTATTGGATCCATAAATAGTAATCAACCAGATTGTCCCATTGGGAAAAACAATGTCTACCTCGGTAAGGCCCTAGCCATCGTGTACGTAGCTTACCTTGAAATTCCTTAAAGTGTGAATCATACAACAGAGCCCAATCTCCTTTCTGGAATAATTTCTTCTTGATGACTCGGTTATGCCATTTTGTTCTTTGTTGTTGAATCACTGTGGTTTGATGGATGGCGTCCAAACATTTTTCATCAAGCTCGTTGAGCTGTTGCAGTCTGGCTTTCTGTTCCATAGTCAAGTCGAGGTTGACTGCTGATGCAGTTCTTAAGGTTTTGATTTCGAATTCAATGGGGAAAACAAGGCTTTTTCCATATACCAGCTTGTAAGGAGAAAAACCAGTTGTGCTCCTCCAAGTAGTTTGGTAAGTCTATAGAGCTTCATGCAATCTGTCAGACCAATCCCTACGATTTTCTCTCATTGTTTTAGTAAGAATGGTTTCGATAACTTTGTTGGTGCTTTCCACCTGGCCATTGCCTTGTGGATGGTATGAAGAAGCTATTCTATGTAAAACATGATATTTACTGAGTAGAGCTTCAAATTTATATGATGTGAAAGGGGGTCCTCCATCAGTTACCAATTCTCTGGGAATGCCAAACCTAAAAAATATATCTTCAAACAAGAATGCTAAGACAAATTCTTCTGAGGCTTTGATAAGTTCTTTTGCCTCTACCCACTTGGTCATGTAATCTGTACAGACCAATATATAGACTTTCTGATTGGAAGGTGGGTGAATGGGTCCTACAAAATCCGTGGCCCATCTCTCAAGAGGCTCTAACACTATTTGAAACTGGAGAGGCATCTCATCCCTGTGATTTGGTTGACCCATGCATTGGCAACTGTCACAAGCTTGGACATACTTCTTGGCATCTTGAAATATGCTGGGCCAAAAATAACCCATCCTTAAAATTTTATGCCCGATCATTTTATCAGCAAAATGACCCCCACAAGGGCCATCACAACAAGCTTTCAACAGATCATAAAATTCATCATCCCTCACACATCTCCTGATTTCTTGGTCTAGGCCTGTGTAGAAGAGGTATCCTCCTATCCAACTATACCTAGCACTCTTTTGAATAATATTCCTTCTTTCTCGAGGAGATACATGTGGAGGTACCTTCCTTGCAACAAAATAATTAACAATGTCTGCATACCAAGGTGAGTGAGCAGATACTACAAACAAATATTCATCAAGAAAGGAATCATCTACATGTGAATTATCATCATTTATATGTAATCTTGAGGGAAAATCAACAACCACATTTTATTTTCCTGGTCTATCGACTATAGTGATATCAAATTCTTGCAGTAGTAACAACCATCTTGTCACTCGGGCATTACTAATAGGTTTATTCATTAGATATTTAATGGCTGTATGATTAGTATGAATAAATGTGGGATAACCAGTTACATAATTCCTGAATTTATTGATTGCATAAACTACTGCCAATAATTCTCTTTCAGTAACTATGTAATTTAACTCAATAGGAGCCATGTTCTTGTTGATATAGTAGATAGCGTAGGGTTCTTTGTCCTCCTGTTTCCCTAGTACTGCACTGATTGTAGTGTCTGAGGCATCTGAAGAAATGTGAAAAGGTAGATCCCAATTGGGCCCTCTCAAGATGAGAGCTGTGGACAATTTTTGTTTAAGATCTGCAAAAGACAATTCATAGTTTCCAGTCCAACGAAAGTCAACATATTTTGTTAGTAGAAAAAACAATGGAGAGGCAATTTTAGAGAAATTTTTAATGAATCTCCTGTAATACCTGGCGTGCTCTAAAAATCTTCTTACCTCTTTCTAAGTTGATGGAGTTGGAATGTCCAAAATTACCTAGATTTTGGCTGGATCTACCTGAATCCCTGCATAAGAGATGAAGTGTCCCAACACTACCCCTTCACGCATCATCATATGACACTTTTCTGTACTTAAAGAAAGATGAGACTGTCTACATATTTTGAGTACTTTTTCCAAATTAGACAAAGCTTCTTTGAAATCAGTACCATAAGGTGTAAAGTCGTCCATGAATATTTCCATATAGTCATTCACCATATCAGAGAAAATACCAATCATAGCTCTTTGGAAAGTGGCTGGTGAATTACACAAGCCAAATGGGAGAACCTTGTAGGAAAATGTACCCCAAGGGCTGGTAAAGGTGGTCTTATCTTGGTCCTGTGGGGCAATCTGTATCTAGTTATAGCCACTGAATCCATCTAGGAAATATTTTTTTTTTTTGTTTCCGGCTAGGTTGTCTAAAACCTGATCAATACATGGAAGAGGGAAACGATCCTTCTGCGTGGCCTTATTCAGGGCTCTATAGTCCACACANTATTTTTAGGCACAATAACCAACAGTGATACCCACTCGTTTTCCGATATAGGATAGATGAATCCGATGTTGAGAAGTTTATGAAGTTCTTCCTTAACAATTTCTTTAAGGTTTGGGTTCATCCTCCTTTGCAGTTGGAAAATGGGTCGACATTCTTCTTTGATGTATATATGGTAGGTGCATAGTTCAGAGGGAATTCCTTTCATATCCATGTAATCCCAGGAAAATGCTTCTTTATGTACAGTCAATAATTTCATCAATCAACAAGTTTCAACAGTGNTGTTCAAGGTTTTTCCAGGTTCGACTTCCACAATGACGCTCTTAGAACTGACTCTAGGAAATAATTCATCTGTTGCTGTTTTGTCATCTTCTGTTACAACGTTCGCTGTTACAGCTGAATCAATTTGATTGTCAGTAGTTTCTGAGAACATTTTCGAGTTCATTTCTTCCTGGGCAATAGGGTCAAAGACTCTGATCAATTGGTGGTGTGTGTTTTGTGTAACAATAGAGGGGTAAAAAATAAAGCAGTTGATTAACTCATCCTCTATATCATCTTTGAAACTCATGGCCTTTCCTATAGTTAGCACATGCAGAGCACTTCCATCCTCAATGTCCATCCATAGAGAATTTTCAGGTTTTGCACTGGGTGTAGCATGAGGATACAGGGTAAGTTTTTTTGTGTCATAACCATCAGAGATGGTCATGGAACTAGATCTGCAACCAATGAAATCATCAACTGTAGCTAACCATGGTTGCCCCAGAATTAAAGGATGGCCTCCCAGATAGGATTTGGGTTGCAAAACGACAAAATCAGCAGGATACTCCCATGAGTCCACTGAAATGACTAAATCATCGATTACTCCTTCTGGTCTGATGGTAGAGCGATCAACTAATTCTAGAACAATATGAGTAGGTTGGATTTGTGTTCTGAGTCGCAGAAACTGCGTAGTTTCTATTGGCATGATGTTAATTTTTGCCCCTAAGTCAACTAGTACATGTGGAATAGATGTCTGTCCAATTTTAACAGTTACTGTAGGGTTTCCTGGGTCACCATATTTAATAGGTGGAGTTTTTCCTAACATCAACTCAAACAAATCCCCCACTACATGCACTGTGAGGGGATCTTTAGGTTTTCGTCCAGGTTTCCTGATACAGAGGTCCCTCACGGTGTTGGCATAAATAAGGACATCCCTTATCGCTTGCAGTAGTGGAATATTAACGTGCAGATTTTTCAATTCTCCTAGGAGATTGAAAGATGGTAATTCCACAGGCTTGGTAATTTTCAGTCTTTCAGGGAATGGTGGGTCTGCTGATTGTATAATAGGTTGGTCAATTATTTCTATATTATTAGATGGTCTCTCATCTGATTCCTTATCTGATTCTGAAGATGGAGCATTTTCAATTATTGGCTCAACTATTCTCCCTGATCTTAATTTTATTTCATCACAAGGGATAGGAGTAATAGATAAGGCTGGCACATTATGTATGTCTATGTTCTGAACGACCTTATTATTTGGGTTTGGGT
>SNQJ01S0193090.1:0-17795 GCA_010110895.2 Picea sitchensis | reverse complement strand
ATTGGGATCACCATTTCAAAGAATGTCTCCCATCCTCCACCCCATTTCAAATATGGGTCGTTATTAAGAACCTCTTGGCTCATTGATGTGTAGTATATTAGGGGGGCTCCTTGTGTACTATTTCCTACTTAGCTTGGAAACATATGGGATATCCTACCCTTGTTCCATCAACAATCGAGTTATGATATCTTTATGGTAGAATCTATCCCACCTTCGGGATCCTACTCTCTCCATTAAGTTAGGTGGTAAGATTGTCTTGATTGATGTCAATGTCATTACTAGTCCAATGAATTACAATATCCTCCTTGTATGTGATTACGTCTATGCCATGAATTATTTAGTGTCTTCACTCTTTCAAATCATGAAATTCCCTCATGAATAATTCATTGTCACCGTGGATCAACTCACATACTATGATACCCCCTCCATAATTTCACATTCTATTGCTCACACCACGGCCATGCATTATGTGTCCACCTCTTCTCATTATGTAACATCCACTCCCACCAATTTCCAACCCATGGCTCTAGCAACACCTCCTCACCACTTTGATTTGGTGGCTAGGAAGATCCATTCATTCTTGGGGGCATCTACACTTGTAAAGTCCCCCATTTGTGACAAGAACCATGTCTCCTCACCTACATTATTTTCTAATGATAAAGAATTCTTTGAGGTCATGGAGACTTTCTCTAGTCTTAGGGATATACATTTAGATTATGTTATTGAGTTGATGCAAGGGTCCAACCACTCCATCGATGGATCCATTGATTACATCTCCATGGGAACTATCTATGTTCCCTCTCAACCAAGACCATCTCTTGTGCTTGACCAAGATTCTTTGGAATCCATTCCCAACCCAAAGTCCATTGATATTTCTCCCAAATGATATATTGTCAACCAATTTATGGCCCCAACCCCTAACACATATGTTATACAATCTTAGGAATCTAATACTCTTTTTCAATTACTCTTTTGTGGATATCCTACCTTAAACTATCTATTTTTATATTTTGGCACATTATCTTGGGTATTTGGAAACAACTCTTCCTTCATTGTACCTCTAAGGATGTTGGGGGTACTGCCATTGCTTGACTTGGTCCCATACGACTTAGCTCATGATACAAACTAGATCCACATTGTGCTCTTTGTGGGAACTACCATGATTCCCTCTTATGTCCAACATTCCATGGTGTCACTATATTACAAGCCCCATGGGCTAGTTTGATTGATCTATTAAGGTATCATTCATGTGAGATCCCTCTCATTCACATTAGAGGACCCATGTATAATATTTGGATTTATTTTTTTTAGCTTTAAGCATTTTTTTACCCCCTAGGTTTTGTTTGCATGTGTGACGGACACTATCAACAACGTCATTTCTCACACATCATTGGTATATTCTCAAGTATATTATCTACACTGGAATTTAGGTATATGCATGCCCTTTGCTACCATTTCATTTTATCTATTTCCACATGTTGATCACTCAACACACCCTTTAATATGTTTGACATTTTTAGTGTACCACTTTCTGTCTTCAATATTTTGGTTTTTATTTTTTATTTTTTCAATGTTGAATCTTTTATTGGATTTTGATTTCCTTTTCATTTTTGTTTTTTCATCCATTTTTCTCCATGACCAAATCTTAAAGAAAACTCTATGAAAGGAACTATCATATTTATGCAAAGGTGACTAATGAATAAAAGGAAAATAACTCACAAAAGGGCCTTAAAAGAAAACTTTTCAAAAATCTCGATGAAATTATTGAGTTGGGATAAAAAAATATTGAAATAACAACACAAGGCCCAAAGGCTCGACCTGAAGGAGTCTTCAATAAATTGTTGACAAATTCATCGACGTCGAGGGTAGTATCATCCATATGTGAATGGGTAGTCCTTTCAGTTGATCGTGGATGGCACCATCACTCTCGACCGAAATCATATGGTTGAGAACAAAAGTTAAATATGTTCACCCCCATAGTCGATAAGCCAATAAAGGAAGAGTGTTATCGCTAACCATTTGATCATGCACATAGTTAAATCATGACCATTGAAACTTACCACATGGTAGGCCTTGTTTGAATACTATGGCAGATGCCACATCCATGACCACATCATCTTCCACGTCATTATATGTACCGCCCACGTCACCTACTAGATAATCTACCATGTCATCTTGCCACGTTATCTTTCGTACTACATCCTTACCACATCAGATGTGATTTCTTGCCACGTTATATAATGTCTCATTTCCCACATCATCACAATATGGATTTTTTCTTTTGATCATTGGCATCCCATAGTTTTGGTTGCACGTTTTGGTTAAGTATACATGCCTTTCCGTCGATGTCAATGAATCCATCGAGCATTGGAAAGATTGGAAACATCTTGAGTTTTTTGTACAAAAGATTTTCCCTGATAGTAAATAGTCTATCAATGTCATCCCATAATCATATCAACTTTCAATAGACTATGAGAAAATGTTGATGTCGATGAACCTTCACCTGAAGAGCGAATTCTAGTCATTCAATCTTGAGAGTGAATATATCTGGACCGTCAAAATACTTAGTTCAGTATGCCATGTCCATTTCTCATGGCTACATGAATTCTACATCACGTGACATGTCAATAGGCCATGTTACCAATAAATTTACATTGACACGTCACCTAACTTTATTTACTTTTCCACATCAGTACGTCTATTCATTAGGAAATGTATGCTTCCCATGTCATCATAATGTACGGATTACCGATGTTGATGGTTGGGTTGATGTTTGTAGTTAGTTATACACAAGATACTCATGTTCCTGTCGACATTGATGACCCCAAAGCACACCAAGTGATGCTTTTAAATTCGTCGATAGACCTGTTTGTGCATCAAATCATCTATTAATGGTTATTTGAGCATACAGGAAAACATTTCAATCTACAGATACCCAGGATCCCTTTCCATGCTCATAGTTTTGGTCGTTTAACTTGTGTTTTTCCCTAAACCGAATTCATTGTTATCCAAGGAATGATTGTAACCTTTGCACTTGCGAACTAAAAAATTTATCCCACTCTACAACCTTGAGGAATTCAAAATTGTTTTGTCATGCGACATAAAGGTCTTCTAACCAGTGATTACATGAAGTCGAGTTGTATTATAGGTTAGAATCAGTTACATTGGTTACTGTATAGCTCATAAATAGGCATTCTTTATTTTTATCTAGAATCAATTATATCCCAGTAATGCACCATTTCTCGTATTCTTTTCTCTAATGCAATTAAAATGCCTACTAGGAAGGCTCCATTATGAAAATCATCAAAGAAACCAAGAACTCGGTCAAGGGATCTAGAATGGGGTTCTATCTCTTCTCCACCATAAGTATAAGAGTTGTCTAGTTGTAAAATCACACAACCACTCATCAAACTCCTACCGAGGAAGTTATCCACACAGGTGCCATCATATAGAGACACAAAGTCATGCACAGGAGGATGTGTCACCACACAGGGACTGATCCCCACCTAGAATGATCTATTTAATAAATTCAAAGATAAATATTACCCTAAATCAACTCCTCACAAAGATCTATATTTGAGAATGGTGGACGATGCAGTTTTCCCATTTATTAGACAATCTAGATTACACTCAGTTGTATCTAGGGCACCAGTTTTTCCATGTGTGGAATTAATGGAATGGGTCATCAGTCACACTGATAGTCAAAACTGAAATATTATTAACGAGAAATGGGAATGTATTGGATCATTCCTCCCACAAGATGTTAAAAAATACTACAAGTTCCTTAAACTTGAAGCATCCCTCAACAAGAATTTTGTAGTAGCCTTCTACCAAAAATATGACACGAGTAAGGTCCTAGGGAACTAGTGGAGGGAAGATAAGAAATTTGTCAATAGGTCATCAGGAAGATATGCCATTTCATGGTTGGGGGAAACATATATGTACTTCATGATTTTATTATGCATATTATATGGAGAGAGAGATTGATCTCAATTTTTTGAAGCATGGTTTCCTTTGGCATACCATGTTTCCATGTGAGGAAGATGCTTTAATTGGGGGGGCATCATATCCAATTGATTCAGTATTAGGATTGGTCAATCCCATACCCCTCAACCAATTTGTGTCCCAACATTTCACATGGTGTCTTTCATTCTTGATGTCTTGTGTTCTTACAACACTTTTCTAGGTCTGTCACTTAGTTGACAAGTCTCTAAGCCACTAGTGCATGTCTACTTCATTATGCTATGGGAAAGTGATTATAAGAGGTATTATTCTTATATATTTGAATTATTCATGGCCTGAATATACTTCCCCATCTTTGGGAAAAAGTGTCCTATATTATCCAATCAGGCCAAGAAGGTTTTTGCATACATTGGTAACTAGTACCTAGAGGAGAAACACACATATATCTGCATCTATGGAGCCACTAGCCCACCTCATATATTTCATATTTATGTTCCCAACAATATTTTGGTTGGATAAATATGCTATCATTCCATAATGCAGAGGCTTAATGCCACATTGGTCAAAGACAAGAATAAAATATTCATCCCTTATCGTTTCCAAGTGGGGTATTACACAATGAGGGATACCAAGCATGCAAAAAAAGAAGGATAGATTCAACTAGAATAGAGGTTCATGACTGGAATATTCAAGAAGCATGATCCTAAAGGTTTTTTCCTTATTCATATTGAACAAGTATCTCTGAGTTAGCCATATGCTCATGAGAAGTTGTAAGAAGAATTGTTTACTGAAAATGCCCAGGATTGGAAGGAGGTGGAGAAAAGAAAATCCCACCCTAATGTGATTGTATTTGCCTCCTTGTCACTAAAAGAGAAGATAAAGATGATAAATCAAGTGTTGATGTTTTGGTAGAAGCGGGAGGTATTCCCTCCTGGACAACCTTTATTAGAAGAGAAGAAAACTCCAGAAGTCAAAGGAATACCATTGAACAGTTGAAGACCACCCCGAAAGAGAAGTCAACTCACATGAAAAGAATAAAGTGGAAATAGAATTTTCCAGAAGAGAATTTGGCCCGCAGAAAAAAGGTAAAGAGAAAACAAAATTCCAGGAAGAGAAGTCGATCCTAGCTAAAGTTACTTGAAGACTATAAATAAGGTGACGCCTTGCTCATTTGAGAACTCACTCACACAGTTACCTCACTCAAGAAGAAGGTGCAAGTCTGAGGAAAGGAGAAGATGCAACTACTGCAACAATTGGGATTCTTGGTCGTTTGGTTTCTCGGTATTTCTTGGTGATTTCTCTTGTGTGCTATCTCTAGGAGAGGTGTGTTAGCTTTGTATGGTATTGCAACTGGATTTGTTTGACCCTACTGGGGTTTGAAAAGTAGAAAGAGATAAGTTTGTGTATCATGGTTTCTTCATTATAAATTTTTCTCTTGTGAAAGAGAGTGTTTTCATGGTTGGATTGTATTATCAGAAAGAATCTATCTAAGAAAGGTTGGTTGGGTTTTTCCCTGGGTTTGGGGTTTTCCCAGGATAAATATCTATGTCTTATTATGTTTTTTTATGTTCCATATATTTAGAGTATATGGTTTTTAAATGTAAACTAATATTTAAATACTCTGGTAAATATATTGCTCTGAAAATTTAAGAAAATATAACATGGTATCATAGTTGGTTGCCTTCAGAATAGTTTAACCACTGGAAGGAAGATCGTACTTTGGATTTTCCGCTACAAAGTTTTTCTTTTTTCAAGCTCGTTGAGCACTTATTCGAAAGTCATTGGGACTAATTCCACTTCAGAGAAACTCACCTAACCCTAGCGCACATCTTGAAACCTTAGCGTTGATTTTTCAAGGAGGTTGAAATTTTGAGGTTTTTTAGGCCTAGGGTTTCTACCAGTGAAAATGATTACCAGTATGAGAGTTGAGGATAGGTTGGATGGAGTATAAAACTTTAGATCACGAAATCATAGGATACTACTAATTCTAGCTCTTGGATCATGTCAAGCAAGTTCTCCCAGAACTAGAAGAAGAAGATGCCAGATCAAAGTACAAGAAGAATGAGATCAAGGCCAAGAGGATCTTGATAGATTCAATCAAGGACCACTTGATTCCCAATGTATAAAAATTGATTACACCAAAGGAGATGTTTGATGAAAGAAAGAACACAAGCAAGAAGATAACCCTAAGGCATCAACTCATAAATGTGATGATGATCAACTCAGATACAGTTTCCACCTACTTCATGAGGATTTCGCAAATCAAGGACCAAATAGTAGCTATTAGAGATTTAGTGGAATTTTCAAAGCTTGTGACTACAACAATTAATGGATTTACTTCTTCTTGGGATGCATTTGTTCAAGGAATTTATGCAAGAATTAAATTACCTAAATTTGACAAGCCGTGGAGAGACTATACCCAAGAAGAATCAAGATTGATATCCAAGTCACAGAAAACCAATAATGAAGAGAAACAAGCTCTTGTTGCTCATGTGAAGAAAAGGAAACAAAGAAGAAACACCAATCCGAAGAAAAATAGAAGATCAATTCCATACCACAATAAGGATGTATCTAAAATTAGATGTTTCACTTTCTAGAAGTTGAGACATTTTGCTTATCAATGTCCTCAAGGGAAAGGAAAGAGAAAACATGATTCACGTGTAGAAGATATGGAAGATTCCACATCTCAGAAGAAGACAAAGTAATCAAAAGATGAAGAATATGTCTTTGTCTCATCTCTCACAGGTACTATAACTCAAGGAAGTGATATTTGACTAGTGGATAGTGGTACTTTCAAGCACATGACCGAGTTCAGAAGTTCTCTTACAAAATTGACAAAGAAGAGTTCATCCCTTCATGTAGAAATTGGGGATGATTTGAGGCATGCAGTCAAAGGAGTAGGAGAAGCCTCCTACCATCTTGATTCAGGTAATTCTATATCGATAAAAGATGTTTTTTTTGTACAAGGATTAAAGAAGAATCTTATTTCTATTTCTTCTTTACAAGATAAAGGCTTCAGGGTAGTGTTTGTGGATGGCCAAGTCCTTCTATGGCCCAAGAGTTCAAGTATAGATTCATCTACTATGATTGGTGTATAAGAGGGAGGATTGTGTAAATGAAGGGATGCCCAGAACAAGCCCTTGTACATAAAAATGTTATCTCTAGTGAGTTATGGAATCGAAGACTTGCTAACCTCAATTACAGAGCCTTACCAGTTTTGAGAAATATGGTTACAGGTCTACCAGATATGCAGGTAGAACATGATGGAGTATGCAAAGGATGTGCACTTGGAAAGAATTCCAAGGGAAGTTTTTCAACCAGTGACAATAGATCCAAGGGTATCTTGGACATCATACATTCATATGTATGCGGACAAATGATGATACCATCTCTAGGTAAATTTTTATACTATGTCATTTTTATTGATGATTACTCACATAAGACATGGATCTATTTCTTGAAACCAAAAGATGAATTTTTCAATAAGTTTCAAGAATTCAAAGCTTTAGTAGAAAATATATCTGGAAGAAATATTAAAGTTTTGATGTTAGATAATGGAGGTGAATACACCTCAAATGAGTTTAAATACTTTTGCAGAGAAGTAAGGATAAAGAGGGATTTGAAAACTCCCTACAACCCCCAACAGAATGGGGTTGCATAGAGAAAGAACATATCAATTGTGGAAGCAGCTAAAGTGATGATCCATGACCAAAAATTACCCATGCATCTATGGGCAGAAGCATCTGGTACATTCGTATATGTCTAGAACAGAAGTCCTCATAAGATATAAGGGAACAAGACACCAAAAGAAGTATTCACTAGAAAGAAACCAGAAGTCGATCACTTGAGAATATTTGGTTTTCTAGTGTACATACATGTTCCCAAAAAAAACAGAATGAAGTTAGAGCCTTTAGGAAAGAAGGGTACCTTCATTGGATACAGTGAGACTTTGAAGTCTTATAGAATATACATCCACGGACAGAGACAGATTGAGATTAGCAAGGATGTTACATATAATGAAGAAACATCCTTCAGGAAATCTATAGAGTCCCACATGGATGAGGATAGAGGGGATCAAGAGGATCCAACAGATGCAGTAATGGTTGAATTTACTCCCAAATAACACATTCCATAAGTTTAGAATAAGAAAGTAGAGCCAGAGATACTTGTAGACCACTGAGAGAAGTTACAATTACCAGGAAGAGACCAACATAGATCTGGAACACTTTGCAGAAAGTAGAAGGAAATGCAACTTCCAGAGGATATTTTAGAGAGAGAAAGAGACCACACAATTTTTCCAACTATGTTGCGTTGATGAGTAAGATCATTGATTCAAAACCTTCCACTTATGAGGAAGTTGCTAAGAAGCAACTGTGGAAGGATTCCATGATGTAAGAGTATCAATCCATCATGAAGAATGATGTGTGGCAAGTGGTTCTGAGACCAGAAGGGAAGTCAGTGGTGACTTTCAAGTGGATATACAAGATCAAGCATGTTGCAGATGGAAGCATAGAGAAGTACAAAGCGAGATTTGTGGCTAGAGGACTCCTAAAAAGAGGTAGAATATTATGATGAGACATTTTCTCCAGTAGAAAAGTACACTTCGATCAGATATATTATTGATATTGCTTTCATTATGGGACGTAAATTACACCAGATGGATGTCAAGACTACTTTCTTGAATGGTGTAATTGAAGAAGAAATGTACAACCACAAGGTTTTGTAATCCATGGGAAGGAGGCCCATGTTTTTAAATTGAAGAAATCTTTGTACGGGCTTAAGAAAACACCCAAGGCATGGTATGCCAGAATAGATAGTTATTTGATGAGCTTGGGGTTTACCAAGAGTGATGAAAATCCCAACCTTTACTACAAGGTTGAAGATGGTTTCCCATCGATATTGGTACTATATGTGGATGACTTGTTTCTTATGGGGGATGAGAAGCTCATAGATGGGTGCAAGAGGGAGCTCACTTTAGAGTTCAAAATGAAGGATATGGTTTTGATGAACTATTTTTTGGGATTAGAGGTGTGGCAGAGGCCAAATGAGGTTTTCCTTAGCCAAGGAAAATATATAGTTTATATATTGCAAATATTTGGGATGATGGACTACAAGTCCATGACCACACTTATGGTTACGAATCTGAAGCTATTGAGTGATTCATCTTCATATTTGGTTGATCCCATGATGTACAAATAGTTGATTGGGTCCTTTATGTACCTGGTTAACACCAGGTCGGATATATGGTTTGTAGTGAACACATTGAGTCAGTACATGGTTGAGTCTAGACATGTACATTGGATAGCAGAAAATCATGTGTTGAGGTACCTACATGGTACAGTTGGATATGGACTCAGATATGTCTCGGACGGTAAAGTAAAGTTGCAAGGTTACACAGGCTCTGACTGGGCGGGGAGTGTAGTGGAAATGAAAATCACATCAAGATGTTTCTTTAGTTTGGGATTAGGTATGATCTCATGGTTAAGAAGAAAACATATGTCAATGGAACTTAGTACAGCAGAGGAAAAATATATAGCAGCCAGTGTTTCAAGTCATGCAACAGTATGGACTAGAAAATTGCTTTCAGGGTTATTTGATCTAGAGTTGGAGAAACTTTGATATATTGTGATAATAAAAGTTGTGGGAAGATTTAAAAGAATCAATTCTTTCATGAAAATTCGAAGAATATAGAGATCAAATACTATTACATCTAATACATGGTGCAGAAAGGAGCAATGGAGCTTCGGTACATATCCACAGATGAGAAGATAGCGGACATTCTCACCAAGCCTCTGTCTAGAGTGAAGTATGAGCACTTCAGAGACAAGCTTGGCATGATGTAGAATGTCCACCCTCATTGAGAGGTATATTTGATGTTTATCCTCTAGTGGGCTCTCCCTTTGTCCAAGGGTTTCCTATATAAGTCATGTGAAGTGACCGAGGGAGTAATGTGTAGCCTGGTACAAGTCTTTCCTACGCCATGTGAAGTGGCTAGGTGTGATTGGGACTTGTAGCATGGTCTTTCCTACACCATGTGAAGTGGCTAGGTGTGATTGGGACCATGGCGTAGCCTTGGAGCTATGGTACTAGTATTTCCCATACCATGTAAATTGGATGGGTGCGATTGGGACTACTAGGAGAGGAGAAAAATCATAGCGTAGCCAAGAGACTATGGTGGTAGTATTGTACTACTATATGCTCATAGCATAGTCGTGAGACTATGGTGGTAGTATTGTACTACTAGATGCTCATAGCATAGTCGTGAGACTATGGTGGTAGTCTTGTACTACTAGATGCTCATAGCATAGTCATGAGACTATGGTAGTAGTCTTGAACTACTATATGCTCATAGCGTAGTCGTAAGACTATGGTGGTAGTCTTACCCATGCCATGTGAAATGGATGCGTGTGATTGGGACTACTAGAAGAAAAAATATTGGAAGAATACCTCCCTACCTAAGAGGGAGTGTTGATGTTTTGGTAGCAGCGGGAGGTATTCCCTCTTGAACAATTCTTATAAGAGAATCAGATTCCAGAAGTCCAAGGAATACCATTGAACAGTCGAAGAACACCGCATAAGATAAATCGGCTCACACGAAAAGAATAAAGTGGAAATAGAATTTTCCAGAAGAGAAGTCGGCCCACAAGAAAAAAGGTAAAGTGAAAATAGAATTCCAAGAAGAGAATTCAACCCCAACTAAAATGAGTTGAAGACTATAAATAAGATGAATCCTTGCTCATTTGTGAACTCACTCACACAACTATCTCACTCAAGAAGAAGGCACAAGTGTGAGGCAAGGAGAAGGCGCAGCTACTGCAACCACTGAGATTCTTGGTGGTTTGGGTTCTTGGTATTTCTTGGTGATTTATCTTGTGCACTATCTCTAGGAGATGTGTGTTAGATTTGTATGGTGTTGCAACTGCAGTTGTATGAACTTGCTATAGTTTGACAAAGAGAAAGAGATAAGTTCTTGTATTAGGGTTTCTTCATTATTAGTTTTGTTCTTGTGAAAGAGAGCTTGTTCATGGTTAGATTGTATTATTAGAAATAATCTATCTAAGAAAGGTTGGTTGGGTTTTTCCCCGTGTTTGTGAATTTTCCAAGATGAATCTCTGTGTCTTCTTGTGTTTGTTTATGTTTCTTATATTTACAGTATATGGTTGTTAAATGTAAAATAAGATCTAAATACTTTGGTAAATCTATTGCTCTGAAAATTTAAGAAAATCTAACATCAAGGAGCTACCTCCAACATAGAAACTAAAAAAGAAAAGAAAGAAGAAGAATAAATACTGAAGGCGGAAAAGGAACAATAGGATGTACTGGAAGAATGGGAAAAAAATGTCATAGAACAAGAACAACAAAAGAAGCAGCAAAAGGAATTGATAAAGGAAGAGGACGAGGAGGATGCTCAACAATTGTTGATTGAGTAGAGAATAAAGGTATAAAAGGAATAGAGAAAGAAGTAATTTCTAGAGAAAAGAAGAAAAGGCTAGGAAAGACCTAGAATAATTGAAAAAAGAATCGAGGAAGAGAAAGTTGAACAACAAAGGAAAGCTCAAGAAGAACAAAGAGAAAAGGTAGAATTAGAAAAGATCAATTCATAGAAGGAAAGGGAGTAGAGTCTCAAGAGGGAGCAATAAAAGAATGCAACACCTCCTAAGCCTTATGAGATCATTGATTTGACTAAAGATGAAGAGCAGGTGGCAAGATAGGTGTCACCATTGTCAATGAGAACATGCAAAGGGATGAAAATCCTCTTGCATATTTAAAATAATAAAAGGATATGGAAACAGGGGGTGATAGCATCAATTAAGACACCCAGAAACATGATAAGGACACCAGAAGGACAAATAATGAATGAGATTAGACTTCATCAGGTGGCCCAAGTGAAGAAGTGCATTTTCTTGAGAATCTATAATATATTATAGGTGTCCATGATACCTAGATGACTCAAGACATTGAATAAGGCAAGGATTCAGGTAATATAGATGATACAAAAGGTAATATTACAGGTGATGAGGATGCCGAAGGTAAGAATAAAAATGAAGAAAAGATGGTTGCTACACTAGAACAAAGCTTAGAAAAGGATAAACCAGTTGAGAAACTACCTGAAGAGACCTCATCCAAGGAGAAGAAAGAGGAATAAATCCATATGATACATAGAATACCCACGCATATGAGACAATATTAACACTCACCCAAAAGTGGAAAGAAAGGATTCCCCATCAAAATAAGAGAGTCAGGACCCCATCTCTGGGCATTTGTATACTCCTGGGAGTTTGGAAAACATTATGTTTTGGGGTGAACAACTAATTCCCTAACCTATTGAGGAAGTTTTTGATTTGGAATATTTCACCTATGATTGTAAATTGATGTCAATTGTAAAAAGGACTCAATGAAAAAGGAAAACCACATTGGATAGTAGTGTGTTATGCACCTCAAGGGAAGTAATTATGGACACCAAGAAAACCAAAATGAGTGAATTATTTTTAATAGGTATTTCCATCTCCTATGCCTCATTTGATAAATCTTTAGCCAAGGAAATGGATTTGGAGTAGGTTAGATAGGAGGTAAATTCCCTCAGGAACCAGGTTCACTATTATCAAGAGGCTAGAGGAGTTGCCAAGCTAATGAAATACCTCATGGAGGACCATGACAACCACCTGAAAAATTCTAGGATGATCTTGTGAGAAAAGAAATTAGGCTTAAGAAAGAATCCCCGCTACTAGGGATTACACATAAAGAAATACTTAGATCGGGTGAGTCGAAGAGTGAAAGAGAATTATATAGAGTAGAATTTTTTAGAGAAGTACAAAAGGGGAAAGGCACTAAAGACCATCACATAGAGATCCTATCCAACAAAAATCTCTCTAATATGAATTCTGCAATGGAGTTTTGGGAAAGCATTGTGGATTAGCCAAAGGAAAGAGTTGAAGAAGAATGGGATACTTTCAATCGAGCCTGTTATCCCCCACTTTTAGGGATAACTAGGAGATCATGTCTCGAGGCCCACGGGTCCTAGACATGGAGTACCGAGAGTCAGATCGAATTTAGCATGGCCCTGGAGGGCCCATCTTTTCTCTCTTTCAGCACCTCTACTTTGTCAGCAACAATAACATCCATCACCATCGGCTTGGTCTTGTGTTAGAGATGGTTCTTGCTGCATGAGGTAATGAGTTCGGGTATCATGGTATGTGTCACTCTGATCTTCAAAACATTTGAATATGTGCATTTAATTCCTTTTATTTCTAAAAAATGCTTGGATCTTATACTTTCCCACTTGACCATGTCTAGGGGGAATGATAGGATGCCCTAATACGCCTGTGTCCATAGGTTTTGGTTTTCCACTGGGGGACTTATGAAAATCCATCGTCTGCTCCTGTCATAGCACCACCTTTTCATCTTGCTTCCCACTCATCTATCCCATTACACTTGTCCAGGAACTGGGTTGACCTATCATTTGAGGATTGCACCTTACATTGTGGGAAGAAGGGGCTAACGGACCAGAAGGTAAAAGCAAGATGGAAAAGGATAAAAGCCTTAGAATAAAACCTCAAGATGCTTCGCCCAGGGATCCCCAAGAAAACAATAAAAGGCTTCTCAGTAAGAAACAAGAGGGACCTGTAAAAATAATAAAACAAGACCTAGTCAGAGGATAGGGGGTCTCATCACGAGCCAACATAGGGTACCTAACAGTATGACATTACCACCAGCTAGTTACCACACCAGGGTAGTGACTCTTGGTTGCATGGCCAAGAGAAAGGGGGTCTCATCACGAGCCAACCTTCTCATTTATATGAAAGTACTTTTGGGTAACACTATCACCACTGGTCACCACGCCAGGGCAATGTTCCTTGATTAGATTCTTGAAGAAAAAGAAATAAAGAATAAATAATAAATAATAAAAGGCATGAATGGGCTTGGAAAAAATTACATCCAGGACAGGTGCAGCTCACCTTCTACAAAGGCACCCACAGGTAAAACTTTGCATCATATGCTCTCATTGCACCCACTTGCCTGGACATCCCTTATCCACATCACCCACTTACATTGCTTAGATGAAGTCTCTTCTAGAAACTTTCCTCTTCTAGTGGACACTAGCCCATAGGACGCCCTATCACTTTCTCCAAACTTGTATTGCAGGCTTGTATAATGTCTTTGAGCTTTTAACTGGGGTAATAGGGGATTTATGCACATGTTTAATAATATTGATGATGAGATGTGATTGACATTGCTATGATCCCTGTGACTTATGACCCCATGGAGGGTGTAGTTGTTGATGTGCAGGATCATGCCCGATGGACATATACCATGTTGGACCGGTACACATGGGGAGATGATCAGTTCGGACCTCCATGGGATGAATATCCCACCAGATGGATGTTGAGACCCCAGCAGGGGGCAGATACCAGATAAATGGGTTTTCACAGGAGAGAAGGAGGACGTCTTGCAGAGGCACCTCGACAAAGCTTGACTTAGGGGGATTGTTCCCTTTTCAGTGGAACGTTAGCCTTGGAAGGCCTAGGATGTCACCCTTCATGACCATGACATCACCTAGTAGCATGGACGCTTTGGGAGACAGCTAGGGCAGTTTGGCACATGTGGCAGGTTGGAGAAGCCCAAGGAGGGCTAATGTTTTGCTCCAGGATGCTGCATTTTCCCTAGAAGGGGCTAACGTCACCCTAAAAGGGGCATGACGTCTCTCTTTAGCTTGATTAGGGTTTTAATTTTAAGCATTTAATGTATAATAGTATGATTTTTAGTACTTTGGCCTTGTCGACCTTTTTATGACCTATAAGTGAAATTAGGTCATGGTACTGTATAAATTGAGGGTTTTTACCTTCATTTTTTCAGTATCTTTCACTGACCCATTAGTGAGGTCTGAAATTTGCACTACACTTGGAGTTCTTGGTTGAAATTGTGAGGCGCACTTGTTGAAGGAAGTCTTTTATTGGAATTTTTGGCATTTATCTTGGTGGAAGGTGTTACAACTTGGGTTTTCTACTTGATTTCTTGGTTAAATGTGAGTAAATTTCTGCAAAAGTTCTTAATTGAATGGTTGTATTGTTATTTCTTGCATCTATTTTTATGATTTGTTGAATAAACCCTAGGTAACAAGCACACATTGTAGGTCCTTGTCTCATGTCCCCGTCAAGATTTTGAGCCATTTATTGAAGAGAGAAAGAGACTTGCCTTAAAAACACTCTTTTCTTCCTCTTCCATGCTAGCCGTTTTTCTTATTGAGATAAGAAGGAGAAAAAGCATCAAGGCCTAGTTACCCTACACCTTATTGAGCCGATTTTCCCTAGGGTTTTCCTGGTAAATCCTTGCTATAGAAACACATTACCTGCAAAGCCTCTTGTCTTGGTCTTATGCAATCTTTTGAGATAGTTGATTTTCCATTAAAGCTAAGGAAGGAGGAGAGAGCACTGAGGCCTAGTTCCCCTACTCCAATGTGAGCCTCTCTCCCCTAGGGTTTCATCCTTGAGGCCTTGCCTTAGAAACACCTTGAGGTATAACCCTCTTGTCCTTAGTCCTATTACTTTCACCTGATCCTTCAAATTTTGTGTCCTCTACTTTTGACTCCATTAACCCTAAGGAACTGATCTAAAGACCTCCTTTGTCTTGAGTAACTCTATCACAACTTAGATCAAACACTTAAAGCAATTTACTAATCTTTCTAACCCTAGCCTAAAGACTAACCCCATTAACTAATTTATGCCATCATCTTTTGCTATAAATATCATTGTGCAGTTGTCATTTTATTTGTGAGCAATTCAATGGTTGTTTAAGGCATTACATAATGAAGTGTTAAATTGTTACATTGAATGCCACGTTTATTTAGAATTTATTGAAGAAGTGACATTGTAATTATTGCTATTATATAAACATTGACTTACTCAATATTTATTGCTCAATTTCTTATATATCAGATAGTCATTGTTTATATGAAGTAATAACCAAGAGAGTAAGCTTTCATATATATATATATCTTGTTGCTTTGTCTCGGGCAGGTACATCTCTCCTTTTTTTGGTTATACTTCTCTTTATTGGCTGGTTAGCTGGACTATCTGCTTGGTGGTGACTTGTGAGGGGGAATTTATCTTTTAGCCTTCAATCCTTTTCCTTCTCAAAACCCCAGGTCACCGGGGATGTCTCCCCTTGGCCTTACCTCCCTAAACAGAAAGAACCTTCATATCGAGGTGACAGTGGGTGGGATTGGTTCAGTTATGCCATTTTGACTTCTTTTCATCAGTGCTTTATCCTAACTACAAACAGTGCGATAACATTTTGGCGCCACTTCCGGGGACACCGAGTCAAACCTTGCTCAGACGACACTTTTCGGTAAGCCTTGCCTCTAGAGTCTTTATCTTACAAGCTTACCTGGTGACTCCACTTAGGGTGTTTTCCCTTATCTTTTGATAGTTTCAAGAAAATTATATGGCGACTCCACTGATGACGAAGCCAACTATGACTTCATAATGGGACCTGGGAATCTATAAGCCTTTCGACATGAGTAAAATCCCGAGATACCCTATACAAATGCCCCCAAAATATGAAAATTGGCTCCCTAGATTCACTGGTAGTGATGGAGAAAGGCCCGACTATCACATGACTAATTTTTGGGATTTCTTTCAACACCATCCTATCGGTGATGATGTTGAAGACTTGGTAATGAAACTCTTCTCTACCACTCTGCATGGAAATGCTAGAATATGGTATGATAATCTTCCATCTGCTAGTATCACATCTATGGACCAGTTAGAAGTAACATTTGTCATGAGTTGGGGCATGAAATTGGAAGATATTCAATTATTACTTAAAGGACTTGAATACATAAGACAAACCGAGGATGAGACCGTCAGGGATTTCAGGGTTAGGTTTCAAAGGTCGTTGCACCAAATTCTTGGGAGCCATTCTCCTGAAGACAAGTACCTCTTGTATCTATTTATCAATGCTCTTATAGGACATTTAAGCTTCCTCCTCAACAAAAAGGGTCCAAAAACACTCGTAGAAGCTTATAACATGGCCATAGAAATGGAGGCAAACATCTCCTTGATTAGGAAGAAACATCCCTTTACCCCAAATGCCCTTAGTTTGGATAAATTACCTTCCTTTGAGATCTTTACTGAAAATTCATAAGAAAGAAAGGAACAAGTTATCATTCAAAATAATGGAGATACAATTGAAGAGTTGGAACCTAAGCAACATGATGAGATATCTGTTAGCGATCAAAAACGCACTGGCATTTTTTAAAGAACGATGCCTAATCTTGTAGGGAAAATTTTGATAGCTTTCCGAGCTCCAAATGCAGATTTGAAAGAACCATTGGAAAGATTAGGATTTGTAGATGTCAATCGACTATTCAAGCATGCAAAACGGACTTTCCATGACTGAGAAATTTGATTTTGAAAAAAATTGTGCTTTCACCAGCGCAAAAGGCAGAATTATAACTAGTTAGTTGGTGAAAGCGCCGCCTTTCACCAGCTAAGGAGCGGATTTTCGGGTAAATTAGCTGGTGAAAACCTGTCACAACCAGAATAGCCAAATTTTTGCCCAGATCGTAAATTTTTCAATGAGAATGAATTGAAACCTCTTCTAAGGCTTTGTTAATGAATTATCAAATCTATCCAATCAGCCACTTTTGGAAAATGAAGAGAAGAAAAGGTATACAAATGTCATTTACCATCTTTAAAAGAAGCAGACTTTCAAGATTTTTGGCACACATCATCAAATTCGAATTCCACTTTCAGAGGAACAGATCAAAGAGCCTTGGAAGGCTAGGCTACACTTCATCAACTTTCAACCAATGTTTGAAGACCAAAAGATAG